>BJCO01647346.1:0-17631 GCA_018326465.1 Flaveria floridana | reverse complement strand
AAAGAAGCTAGCAGACATGGTCAAGGAAGCTGATGACCAACACAACAGGTCAATGGATAAAATCATTGATTAGCTGTTTAGGCAAGGCTTTGACACTGCTAAGCTTGATTCTGAGATAAGGAAGTTGGAGATTCAGGAGATTGAAAACCGATGGTCTGGCTATAGTGAGAAGGAGAAGGAAAGACTAGAAGCTATGGCTAGATTCATTTCGAAGTATCTGGGGAGATCAGTTCTTGAGGTAAAATCATGGTCCAGGGACAGTATCTTGGAGATAACCAACAAGATCTGTTCGTCTGAGGTATTCACAAAAGGATTGATAATAGAAGCCCTGATTGAAGCTGGTGCTGGGAGCAGGACTGATCTAGCAAATTGCACCAAAGCTTCTCTTACAACAAAGATGCTAGAACAGCCTGTACAATCTCCCACACCAAAACAACCAACATCACAACCCACAAAACCAACTCCCTTACCCAAGAAACCAATAGCCGATGATGCACCCAAGAGGAAGAGAAGGGTGTTGAGGCTTAAAGAAGAAGAAGAAGATGATGATGATGATGATGAAGACAGACTGCCCATTTCATCTGTCATTAAATTGCCTAATGCCAAGAGTCAACCAACAACAATCACTCCTGCCATCCAAATGCAAACTGTGAAAGTTAAACTTGAAGAAGAAGAATTACAAAAACAACATGATGAGCAGTTGTTGAGTTTGGTTGACAAATACTTTCCATAGACTACATCTATTCAGACAATAAGGAAACATGCTCAGAGGTTATATGCTCTCAAGTTCACTTTTCAATATCAGAAGGAGAGAGTAAGAATCTGGCCTGATCCCAGGGTAAGTCACAGAATTCATAAGAAAAACATTCCACAAAGATACAATGGCCAAGTGAAAAAGATTGTAGATGCAGTGATCATGCTGGCCATTGTAGTATCACCCTGGGAAATCCTAGAAGACTTTAAGAAAGCCTATAAAGCCAATCTTCCCCCACAAAAGCTGTTAGAAAACAAAATGGTGAAAAAGGGGCTAGTTTATAAGAGGCTTGAGGAAGTCAAACATAATGAACTCCAGTTGTTGCTAGAGGGTAATCACCCTAATGAATTTGCTAACAGAGAAATAACAACTGTGGAGTTAAGAAATGGGAAACAGGTCAGATATTTATCTGAGTATTATGGGCCTGAGTTCTTCTTTGAAGGAGGAGCTGAAGAACTCACATAAGAAGAACAAATTGTCTTCTTGGAGGCCTATGTGAGAGAGTCTTACAAACTCATAGGAGGGAAGTAGGTTTCATGAATGGGGTAACAGCTCTGTGTCCAGTTCCCCAAGACAGAGTTCCTATCCATCCTTTGCCAATTAGATCTTTTGAAACCTCTTCCCTGGCCTGTGCTTATAGTGGTCATTTCTGAGCTGATCTAGAAGAAAAAGACAACTTTTCTGCCAAATAAGTAGGACTCAAATAATATTAAAGGTTTTGGCTGCATTGGTTCAGGGGGAGTTTGTTGTACCAAAAGAACCAATGAGCCTGATCAGAAAAACCTTTAAGTCCCACAGACATCATAAGTACTGAAGAATTCTACATCAGCTGAACACATTAGCTGAAGACATCAGCTGAAGATATGAACTGAAGACAAAGTCTGAAGTTCAAGTACTGAAGACAACATCTGAAGTTCAAGTACTGAAGACAACATCTGAAGCTCAAGTGCTGAAGACAAAGTTTGAAGACTTCTACTGAAGACAAAGTCTGAAGACTTCTACTGAAGACAAAGTCTAAAGATTTCTACTGAAGACAAAGTCTGAAGATCAAGTCTTTAGAGGTTGTCACAACAGTTGAAGTTGTAATCTTCAGTAGTTGTGATGGTTTTATTTTAGTAGTTTTCTTTTGTAGTTTCAGTAGTTTTATTTCAGTAGTTTGATTAATGTAAAACGTCTGAAGAGCCTGTTCTTCAGACGTTGTAGCTTCAGTAGTTATAGTTTCAGTAGTTATAGTAGTAGTACACTTGGCTTTTATTGTAAGAAGATGTCAGCTGTTGTAAGACATCTTCAGTAGTTATGTTCACTTTTAGTAGTTGTTGTAATAACAGTTAGATGTCACTATCAAGTGACATCAGCTGATGTCATTATTTCCTATAAAAAGGAAAGATGACCTAGTTGTAATATGCTGAAGCGCGTGTTGAATGAAATATTCCTTTTTGCTGAAATATCTTCTCTCTCTATAACCGTACTGTTTCATTGAAATATCATTTGTGTTCTTGCTTGAATTTTGTCTAATTCTTATACTATTCCGCTGCAAATCCTAATCTAATTAATCAAACTAGATCTGAGATCCTTTCAGTCCTTAACAATAACAACAACTTGGTCACAGGATAAATCCCCATTGTTAGACGAGGCTTTAGACGGGATAACCACCGACCCAACACAATTAGCAATCATGTTAAATGTATCGGGGTCCCAGAGCTGAATGGGAAGACCTTGAATACGTACCCAGGCCAACCTATCATATTGGACGTGTTGTCCGTCCCACAGGACCAAAGAAGAGAATATTAACTTCCATGCATCTGCCTTATCATACAGAAATTTTTTGGCCTTGGTCAATGATTTGAAAGTGATTAGCAACCTCATGCCCCAAAGATATCTTAGATCAAAGCCCGTCGAAACCTCTTTAATTAGGAGTTCCATGAGGTTTCCTAGTATGTTTATATCAACTGCTTCTCCGATAAGTGAATAACCCCTCCAGAATTTTGATGTCATTGATGTTTTGTCAATCTTAACCACTTGGGTTTTTGCATTAATCAGTAATTCTTGTATGAGCTATGGGTGGAAGATCTAAACTCCAAAGGGGGATTAAAAATATTAGCATGGAGGTGGTTAGATTGTTTAAAATGCATTGTCACCTCCTTAGCAAGCCTAGAATAATCAATCCGATTGCCATTCTTGTCAAACCTAGCAAGGTTAACTAAGATTTTCGAATTCCCCAACTTTAGTCCACTTAGAGCTTTAGATAACAGGTCAATGTTTATGATGTGTGTGAAGAGTATATATATTTTGATAAAGATTTTTTGCACAGATTTAGTTTTTAATTTTTTATTAATAATATTGAACTACACACATAAAAGGCAAGTGTACCTGTCGTGAGGTAGTATAGTGATGGTAAGAACCGAGTATCAATCCGTGGACACACCTAGCCTAGTCAACAACATTAATGATTAACTACCGGAATTGGTTTTTATTTAGGAAAATGATAAGTTGCATTAATGTATTAGGGTTTTTAAGGTTTTAGAAATGATAATGAAAATAAAGTAAAACAAAGTTGAAACTTTTGGATTTAAAACCAGGGAATAAAGGCTACCATCCAAATTAAATTAAACTTATGTAATTATGATGAATTAGTGGTGTGATTAAATATATTTATTAAAGTAACTGTGTTAATGTTTATAAATGTGAGCTGGCGCGATTTCTCATCTATCCGCTCCGTGGTGACTAGGACCACATCAGGTTGAGATTTACTGCTTAGGTCAAAGCCCTAGTAATGCAGGTAAATCTTTTGTGACCTTTTTGACATATGATTTCTGAAAACATAACTTAATATTAAGAAAATAGTTGATCATGTTCCTTTTAGCATACCATTAATTTTAGAAAACCATAACAATTACTGAAGATTTCTCAAACGAATAAAAGGGAACCCGCAAATGATTAGAAAGTTAAGGTGATATGATTTCTAATAACCATCTCTAGTTAATTAGCCATAGATTTATTATGAAGACCAGTTTCACGAATAAAAGTTGATCATACGTTTTTCAACCGTGTATGACATTCACGATTACAAGTCATAAGTTTATAACTTTCCGTTCAAATATAGGTGCTACCCATCGAATGTTTTCCCAAGACCATCATAACATTAACACAGTATAAATCACACCATTAGTTCATCACAAATTACATAAGTTTCATCCAATTAGGATGATTATAAGAGTTTAGCTCATAATGAGCTTGGACATAACAATAAATAACATAGAAGATAGATATGGATTCATTGGTGAAATGGAACAATCAAACTGGCGATCCAAAATGGATGATGTTTAGACAATCTCGAGCTTCTTCCATGTGTTGTATGCACCTCCCGAACCTCCAAATGATCTTCAAGTCTTGATTCCCGAGAGAATTCTGCAGAGTAACTCTCCCACCAAAAGCTCGTTAAAATGGTGAACTTGGACCACTATTTATAGGCTTTCGGGAGTGTTTAGGCACGACCCCGTGCCCAAAAGGCACAAGCCCATGTTAGTACAATGCTTACGAAAGTTGGTAGTCTCATACGTGCAGAGGGTGTCGGGAACGGCCGTGTGACAAATGGGGCACGACCCTATGTTTGCTTTTAGGGGACAAATACTTTTTGTTCTGTCAGATGTCCAAACATGGGGGTGTGCTAAATTTAGCATGGGGGTGTGTTTCAGGCAAGACATGAGGGCGTGCTTAATGAGGCACGACCCCATGCTTGGATTTTAAAGCTCGAATTTCTTCAATTTCTTGTTAAATATGTTTCTTTTGTCTATCTTGCCCTTTTCAATACTTGAAAACACAATTTAATGATTTTAAGTTCATAATCATTATTTTAAGGAAGATATTAAGGAATAGTTGATGTGCTTTTGATAGGATTTATATATATATATAATTTAGAGCACATTAAATATCCCCACACTTGAACTTTGCTTGTCCTTAAGTAAAAATCACTTAAAATGAGAATTCCACCAAAAATCAAATAAATCAAATGATAAATATGTCTTTCGGGACATATGCAAGAAAAATTATTTCATCCAAATGTAAACATTTTAAGTATGTATAGAATGATATTCTAGCAAGCAATGTATTAGCTAGTAAAGATTATTATCATGTAAAAATCCACACTTCTCACAAGATGCACTCACACTCGGCTAAATATATGGAGTCATAATTAGGGTTAAGTATGACTAATATGCTCAATTGCCTAGTATGAATACGTGTGAAATCATATGCTTGTTAAGGGATCAAATCTCCACCTACTTAGTTATTTACTTGCATAAATCGTTATGTCTTTGATGGGTTGTAACTTGGCTTGCGCTCGGGTATGGACTATTTGAAAAAAGTGGCTGAAAACTAAAGACGACGGTCTTGGCTTATTTTTCTAATATAAACTACGATGAAAGTAGTAAAAGGCTCCCTATACAACACCAAGCTAGAAGGGATATGCTAACTTGAGGACTCGTTTAAGGTCAGATTGTCAAGACTGTATCTTGCTTTCAAAAACATTACTTCGTCATTCACCCGAAGATACATAAAACTCTTCTTTCGCAAGGATCGTTCGGGTTGAAGCCTAATAGCACCCAATCGGATCAGTTCTGTGTATTCGTATTGGGACACAGTTTGGGTCTTTTTGCATTTTCCATTGTGGGACCAATTTCCACAGTTTGGGCATCTTTCGTATCTTTTTGCCCGCCTCTTTATAGCGCTTTTTGAAATTTCACAAAATGGCAAAACTTGTTTCTTTTTCCGCCATTTCTTTCTTGCGTCGTACATGAGGTTGAAAATTTGTTTGTGAATTTCTGGCGGAAGTCCCGGTTTTGCGTGATGAAGGTAACAAAGTAAATTAAAATCAAAATAATGCATGCCAGTTCTTTTAGGTCTGCTGGTAAAATACCGAATTTTTCTTCTCTTTTTTTAAGCAAAAAACGTGTCTTTAATGAAAAACGTGTTTTGTTGAAGGCTTTTTGGTTAAGTGACTTGGTGGTTCGGGTGATCAAAAATAAAAAAAAACGTTTAAGTTCAACGGGGCTAACTAGGGTTGACGTTCGGTTAATAAAAGTTAAAAGAAAATGATTGGGGCTTGAATGGTTAAGATTTTCTAATGCCCAACTCATCTTTATACAAAAAATACTAATTAAGGTCTCGAAATGTATACCCAAAGCAAGTTCTAATCATACGTATCATAAGGCACCCTCAATTGAATCCAGAATGAAAGTAAAATTGCAAGAGATGCTTAAGGCTAAAAAATAAACTAACCTACGGATGGAATCATGTAAAAGTGTTTCATTTTACATGATTGAATATTTTTACTAGATTATTACTTTTAAGGATATCATAAAAATTAGTTTTCACTTTTTATTTGGATGTCATTTATTTACTTATTTATTTCTTGAAAACGTATATATATATAATTTGGTTTATTAAAAATTGTTTAAAGTTTTGGTTGTGTCACCAAAATTAATAGTTAAGTGATTTTTATAAAAAATTTCATTTTGGACCTTTTTAGCAAAGTATCACACTTGTGTGTCAATCAACCCATCCCCACACTTAAAATTCATATTGTCCTCAATGTGATTAATAATATAAAACGAGAAAAGGTAACGAGATAACTCCCCTAACAATGATGAAGTTGACTCATGCCTTAAATTGTGAGGATCTTGGGAATCACCTGCAGTATCATCAATTTATTGAAAGCATTAAAATCCTAAACACATAAAATAAGAAATAAAATGATATTAAATTGTGAGGATCCTGGGAATCACCTAAAATATCATCAATTTATTGAAAGCATTAAAATCCTAAACACACAAAATAAGAACTAAAATGACATAAATTAAAAGATAGATTGGCACAAAATAGTTGTGCCCATGCCCCGAAAGTGATACTATTTTTAAGGGTTTTATGGCGGAACATCCCCCCACTCATGATACATTCGGTTTCTGATGTACGTGACATCATTGCTCAGGTCATCTACTTGGGAGTGCAGGTTTTTGACTCGTTTGAAGGTTTGTTGTGCGTATTCGAATGATCTCCTTGCATGGTTGCTGGTGGTTTGGATTGCTTCATAAAGGTCTAATGTGGTCAGGAATTCTCCAGTGTGTGAACTGTAAGCCCTGGCTCCTTCATGTTGTGCCGGCATATCGAGGTCCATGATTATTTCCTCGGGATCCACTGGATCCCAGATTTGTCCCTTTTTATCTATAAACCTCGCTTGTCCATTTGGTAGGGTTGTTATCATATACATACTATGCAAATGCTCAAATCCAATAATCCTGCCATCACTCCTTCAGTTCCCTTCGTGTTACACGCACAACTCTCGTATAAGTTTAGAATCCAACTTCCTCCAGACATGGGTGTTGGAGCACCTGCAGTTGCATTTCTAGCAAAAGGATTACGAAACAAGTATCCAATATTGCTTGGTAATTGATTTGTCATACAATATAAAATAAATAAGTCCCTTAGACTAACAACTCCCTCACTTTGACCACGAGCTGTTATGGAATGGCTAAGCAACCGATGTATGTAATGCAACAGCGGCTCTCGAATCTGACTGCTTTTGGTTTTACTCGAGTTAAACACTCCTGTTCCAATTCTTTCCCAAAATGCTTTTCTCATGGCACCACTTTCTGCGTCCCTACTCTTCTCGTCTGCAAACATATGGTATGCTGAAATTCCTGATATTGCTTCTTCCTCTATTTCTTTCTCCGTATAAATGCCAAGATAGACACCGAACAAGGCGATGGATGTTTTTCGCCAACGTCCACCTAATCTGAATGAAACTGCTTCATAATCCCACGGGTCAGAGTATTTCATGCTAAACCTAAAAGATGCTAAAAATTCAAGAGTTAGTTCTTAAACAGAAGGTTTGTTTTGTGAGAACAGTCGGTTCCACTGAATACTCAGTAAATTATTATATCTTTCGAGCTGTCCAACTGCTGCTAAGGTTTCTTTATCGGTCTGCAAATGTGACTTTTTAGCCCTTTGTAACAGTCTTTGTAGCTGGTCACGGCACCATCTTTCACGGTTTCCCTCGAATTGCAAATAGGGATGATTCATGATCCTGAAATTTTTGACAAATAAGTTAAACTGTACAAAACACATTTCGGGAATATTTTCATTATGTTGGTGACAAACATGGGTTTCACGAGACATAACATCAAATTTGTTAAAGATATGTTTGAAAAGCAGTAAAAAGATTGGTATTCAAGAAAAACTATTAAACATGGAGGTGTGTCTCGTGAAACATGGGGGTGCGGTTAACATTTTGAAATATGAAATTTTAACTCGAGCATGCGTGCTTTTGTTGGTAAACCTTTGATTAAGCATGGGTTTGACATTTTCTTACTTGAAAAACCAAATATTACACATGTAATATATATAGTGTTTAAGCACCATATATTTGACAATTTGAACTATTGTAACTTGAATGTACTTAACAATGTTTTAACCACGAATTATGAAGATAGTCTTGTTAACAATGAAAGGAAAAACATAATAACATCTAACTAAGTATAGTAATTAACACTAATAAAATACAAAGATAAGCATGAACAAGAAGGATTAAAGTATTCATCATTCCATAAACTTTTAACTACAAGGTTTACATGTAATTGCTAGGATTTCGGTTGTTTAGAGACCTAATCACCTAACTAAATGTAAATGACCATCATTATGCTAGGAATTAGTAACACTAACCTCTTAGATAATCACACTTGAAAGAACTCTTGAATGTGAGAAAGAAAAATGCGGGTTATTACAGTATGCAATCGATATTTATGATTGAGAATTGATGGGGAATAAGACAAGGGCTGAAACAAGTTAGATCATGTCATTTTTTTATCGAGCATGGGGATGTGCCTCCTTAGGCATGGGGGCGTGCTCCCGGTTAAGTTTTATCACTTCCAAATCATCAGGAAAGCTTCAAAAATAGTCCTAGAGTCAATTAAAACAAGCCAAATGACAATTACATTTCCTACGTTCCTACGATTACATAATACGTTAAAAGCCGAGAGTCTGAAACATCAAAATTAGACTCCTTAACGTGCATCAGCGCACATAACACATCACGAACTTCTTCTAAAAGAAGCCTCCACACATTTCGTGTGGAAGATTCAGGATGGGATAGTGTGAAGTGGGGTTACTTAGTTCTGCGAGTTGACGGTTGATGGAAACGAGTTCCTCGCCCATCTCCTGAACTTTTTGGATAAGTTCAGCTAGGCGTTGAGATGCCATAAGGTTCATCTCAGTCAACTGTTTGATCAGTTCATGCAGCTTGAAGAAGTATTCTTGCATTGTTGGCTCTCGTGTTTCAGAACACGGTTTCTTCACAGGATTCCAGTTTGAACTTCCATGAATTGATTCTTTTATCTTATGAACATTTTTTAGCAGAAATGGATGTGATGAAAGATTGGAACAAGTGTGGTATTTATATATAGGTCGTAAAAGTTGATCACGGGGGCTTGCTTAGCTAGGCACGACCCCGTGTTTGTCAGAAAACATCTTAAATTCAACCTGCAACGTTCTAGAGTCGTCAGCGGAGATCGTGGAAAATTTTTTGTCAGAGGCACGGGGGCGTGTTCCATGGGACATGGCCCCGTGTTTGTGCTTGTGAGGTCATAGAAAAAATTAAAAAGTTGAAGAAAACCTATGTACAGGTGTCGTGTTTAAGTTTCGGGTCTTTGGCACGACTCTTCCCCACACTTAGTATTTATCAAGGCGGAGGTGTAATTACTCCAAGAAAATCTTGGTTGGTCCATCGTTATATGGTTTTAAACGATGACCATTCAATGTGAAACTTAAACCGTTGTGGTTGTCGATCTCGATGGCACCATTCGGAAACACGTTTTTAATCGTGTAAGGTCCAGACCAACATGATTTTAGCTTTTCGGGAAACAAACATAAACGAGAGTTTTACAGTAAGACATGTTCTCCCACATGAAATCGTTTAGTGTTCTTTAATCGAGAGTAATGGAATTTCCTTGTCTTTTCCTTGTAAACCCTAACGTTTTTTTATGCTTGTTCTCTCAGTTCCTCTAGTTTGTGGATTTGTAAAAATTGATTTTTTCCTGCAAGGCCTTGGTCTAGATGCTAACTTGGGTGCCCAGGTGCCCAATAGGCCTTGTGTTCCAATTCCACAGGTAGATGACATGACTTCCCATAAACGAGTTTGAACGTTGTTGTGCTAATAGGAGTCTTATAGGTTGTTCGAAAAGCCCATAATGCATCATCTAGCTTGGTAGACCAATCCTTGTGATTTTGTCCTATGGTTTTCTTAAGGATTCGTTTGATGCCTCGGTTAGTGACTTCAGCTTTCCCATTTACTTGAGGATGATAAGCAGTTGTGAAGCAATGGTTTACTCCATAATGAGCCATTTCTCTTTCATGCTGGTTGTTACAGAAATGCCTTCCTCGATCACTAATTAAAGCCTTGGGGGAACCAAAATGAGAAAATAATTTCTTAAGGAATCTGACAACGTTTCTTGCATCATTGGTAGGTAGGGCTTGAGTTTCGGCCCATTTTGAGAAATAATCGACTGCTACCAAGATGTAATGATTGCCAAATGACACCGGGAAGGGCCCCATGAATTCAATACCCCATATATCAAATACTTCACATACTTGAATGGGTTTTTGAGGCATCTCATCCTGTGTTGAGATGTTGGTAGCTCTTTGACATGCATCACAGGTGCGTACCATATTGTGTGCATCCTTGAAGATCGTGGGCAAGTAAAATCCAAAGTCAAAGACCTTCCTGGCTGTTAGGGTTGCTCCATGGTGTCTTTCTGTGGGTCCTTCATGATAGTGCCTTAGGATCTGTTGTGTTTCACTTCCATATACATATCTTCGGATAAGTTGGTCTGCACCGATTTTGAATAAATACGGGTCTTCCTAATAGTAATGTTAAATGTCAGTAAAGAATTTCTTCTTTTGCTGATAAGTCATTCCATTGAGTAATATTCCGCTTGCCAAGTAATTTGTGAAATCAGCAAACCAAGGATGTTCATCGATTGAGGATTGGATGTTCATAAGGAATTCATGAGGAAAGTTATCGTTTATTTTGAATTCCTCAGTTTGTGAAGGACTTGAAATTTCAAGATGTGAGAGATGATCAACCGCCAGATTTTCTGCCCCTTTCTTATTATGAATTTTGATGTCGAATTCTTGCAGTAGAAGTATCCAACGAATCAATCTTGGCTTTGCATCTTATTAGTTGAACAGATAACGAAAGGCTGCATGATCGGTATAAACGATTGTTTTTAAAAGGATTAGGTACGAGCAAAATTTATCGAATGCGAAAACTACTGTAAGAAGCTCTTTCTCGATGGTGGTGTAGTTTTCTTGTGGGTCATTAAGGGTCTTGTTCGCATAGTGAATTGGGTGAAATTGCTTATCTTTCCTTTGTCCTAATACGGCTCCTACCACAAAATCGTTTACGTCGCACATGAGTTCAAATGGTAGCGTCCAATCAGGGGAAACCATGATTGGAGCAGTGACCAATCTTTCCTTTAACAATATGAATTGTGCGACTTTTTCAAGAAGTTGAGTCATTGGTCGTGCGATTTTTGAGAAATCTTTGATGAAACGATGGTAGAATCCTGCATGACCTAGGAAGCTCCTGATTTTTTCACGGTTATGGGATGTGTAAGTTTGGAAATAGTGTCGACTTTGGCTTGATCAACCTCGAGCCCTGCTCGATGAGATCTTATGTCCTTATAATATTCCATCGGTAACCATGAAGTGGCACTTTTCCCAATTCAAAACAAGGTTAGAATCTTCATATCTAACCAGCATCTTTTCAAGATTTTCAAGAGATTCTTCGAATGAGTTTCCAAAGACAAAAAAGCCATCCATGAAAACTTCCATTTAGTGTTCGATCATGTCATGAAAGATTGCTACCATGCATCTTTGAAATGTAGGAGGGGCATTACAAAATCCAAATGGCATTCACCGATAGGCAAAAGTACCATATGGACAGGTGAATGTTGTTTTCTCTTGATCTTTGGAAGCAATAGGAATTTGGAAATATCCTGAGAAACCATCGAGGAAACAATAAAACATTTTTCCAGATAGTCTCTCAAGCATTTGGTCGATGTAAGGCAGAGTCCAGTAATCCTTCCTTGTGGCGTCATTGAGTTTGTGATAGTAAATGCAAACTCTCCATCCTGTAACCGTACAAGTTAGAATAAGCTTATTCTTTTCGTTAGTTACAACAGTCATTCCTCCTTTCTTTGGAACAACTTGGACGGGACTAACCCATGGTGAATCAGAAATAGGGTAAATCAAACCGACATCTAGCAGTTTGATTACTTTTTTCTTTACCACCTCTTGCATGCTCAGATTTAAACATCTCTGAGGTTGAATGGCGGATTTGAAGTTTTCCTCCATCAATATTTTATGAGTGCAAAAGGATGGATTGATTCCCTTGATGTCCCTGATTTTCCATGCAATTGCTCGTTTATGTGCCTTGAGCACATTGAGCAACTTGTTCTTCTCATCATTTGATATGGCGGATGAGATTATGACAGGAAGTTGAGACATGTTCTCAAGAAAAGTGTATTCAAGATGAGATGGAAGTTCTTTGAGCTCTAAAGCCGGAGGGTCTTCGATAGAAGGTTTGGCTTTAGGTTCTAGTTCTTGTTCGATGATCTTAAATGCTTCTTGATAAGATGATGTTTCATCAACTTCTAGTTCTGAAATGATTTGATTCTTACATATGGGTTCAGTGGTTTGGACTTCTATTAATTGAGTGTTTCAAGCTTTAATTTGATAAGTGTTCTTCAAATGACAGCTTTATTGAATCACAGACATCAATATAATAGAGTGAATCATCATGATGTTGAGGATGCTTCAGGGGTTGTCCTATGTCGAATGTCACTTCCTCCTTCATCCACTCGGAGCGTGAGTTTGCCGGTGCAAACATCGATGAGGGCTCGAGCAGTTGCTAAGAAAGGTCGACCCTGGATATGAGGAACATTTTTATTCTCTTCCATGTCAAGGATCGCAAAATAAACGGGAAATACGAATTTGTCGACTTTAACTAGGAGATTTTCAACGATGCCTATCGGATATTTAACAAGATGGTCAACTAACTGGATGCACATACGGGTAGGTCTAGGTTCACCTAAGTTTAGCTTTTCAAAAATAGCATAAGGCCTAAGGTTAATGCTAGCACCTAAATCAACTAACACACTGCTAACATAAAGATTTCCTATTAGGCAAGGTATGGTGAAACTACCTAGACCAGTCATCTTTTGAGGTAGTTTCTTTTGAAGAACTAGAGAGCATTCCTCATTTAAAACTACGTGTGATAACTCTTCCAATTTCTTTTTGTTTGACAATACACCTTTTAAAAACTTAGCATAATTTGGCATTTGGGCTAAGGCTTCTACTAAGGGTAGATTGATGTGGAGTTGTTTAAACAACCCCAGGAATTTGCCATATTGTGTCTCCATTCGTTGTTGTCTTAAGCAACCAGATATGGAGGTGGTGGAACATAGGGTGGCAGTGGTACGTATTTCTTGGCTGGTTCCTTAACAATAGCAGCTTGCTTTCACTTGTTACTTGCATTACTAGGAGTTTTGATTTTTGTTTCTTCAAGGATGGGTTGTAATGTAGGTGCATCACCTTGGGTGGTTTTGCCACTCCTTGTGGTGATGGCTTTGACTTGAGCATTAGGGTTTGTCACAGTGTTGCTAGGTAAGGCACCTTGGGGTCCAGCAGATAATTTTTATGCAATCTGACCTACTTGGTTTTCAATGGTTTGCAATGATGCTTTGTTGCTTTTGATGTCAGCCTCATTTCTTTAGAATCTCTCCTCATTTCTTCGATCAGATTTTTGGAAGAATTTATCTGTGGCTTATGTGGTTAACAATAATTGTTGTAGTAAGCCTTCTATTGATGATGATCCACAGTCTTGGTTACTACTGCTTGGACCTTAGTAATGTGGCTTTTGTTGTTGGTAAGGTGGCCTGCGGTTGAATTCAGATAATGATTGGTTGTTACCAGCTTTTCTGTAATTCGGGTTGCTCCTCCAGTTTGAGTTGTTATTATATGAGTTGTTTGGGCCTTCTACGTAGTCAACATCTTCAACCATCATAGTGCCTTGTGGGCATTCATTGGTCTTATATGAATTTCCGCATGTGTTGCATCATGTTGGAGTTTTCTTTAGTTCGGGTTGCAGTTGTTCGAATTGTTTGGTTAGCGCTTCTAACTGAGCTGCAATCAGTGTTTTAGAGTCTACTTGATGAATGCCTTTAGAAATGGGTTTGTTTCTTAAAGGATTATAAGCAAAGCTTTTCTTAGCTGCTCTTTCTAGGGCTTGGTATTCCTCTCTTGGCGTGACACTTCCGAAATCTCCTCCCGCACTTTGGTCTATAGCTTGTTTGTGTGCTCCACTGATTGCATCGTAAAAAGTTTGACACTGCAGTCACAGATCAAGTTTGTGATATGGGCATCTCCGAAGGAGACCTTTGTATCTCTCCCATGCTGCGTGTAATGATTCATCATCGTCTTGGCAAAAGCTCGTGATGCTGCTTCTTAGTTTGGTAGTGCGATCTGGTGGAAAGTATTTCGAAAGGAATCGTTCAACCATTTCCGCCCATATGGTGATGGAACCAGAAGGAAGTGAATCAAGCCAGTCAATGGCTCGCCCGCGAAGTGAAATTTAAAAGGTCTTAGTCTAATAGCGTCGTCTGAACAATTATTGATTTTGAAGGTTGCACAAATATAAAGGAATCGTGAGATTCGAACGTTAGGGTCTTCGTCTTGCAATCCGTGAAACTGAACATAGTTTTCTAAGAGTTGGATTATACTAGAATTAATCTCAAAATTGTTGGCTGCTATTGCTGGTTGGAAAACACTAGACTCGTAACCATCAATTGACGGTGTGGCATAGTGCGTCATCTTCATTTCCTCGTCTTGGTTAGCCATGTCTTCTTCGGATGGTGTTCCTTCCAAAATGTCTTCTTTGATGATTGTTGCTGTTTGTCATGGTCTTTCATGTAACCTTTGACGGAAAAGTCGTTCGAGTTCCGAAAGAGGCGAAATAAGTTCAGGACTAGACGAGTCCGACATACACTATTTTAAAGAAGCCTAAACTAACTAATGCTTAGAATGAATTAGAAAAATGTAACTAACTAACTAAAGCAAACTATCTACAAAAATAAAACAATTTTTAACAGAAATATATTAACAAGATATAGACAAGATAGTCAAAAATTTAGATTGTTTTTCAAAACTACCGTGTGTTCCCGGCAACAGCGCCAAAAACTCGATGCGTGTGAAAAGTACATATATTTTGATAAAGGTTTTTCACACAGATTCAGTTTTTAATTGGTTATTACTAATACTAAACTACACACACAAAATGCAAGTGTACCTGTCATGAGGTAGTATAGTGATGGTAAGAACCGATTATCAATCCGTGGACACACCTAGCCTACTCAACAACCTTAATGATTGATTACCGGAGTTGGTTTTTGTTTGGTGGTGTGATTAAATATATTGATTAAAGTAACTTTGTTAATGTTTATAAATGTGAGTTGGTGCGATTTCTCGTCTATCCAGTCTGTAGTGACTAGGACCATGTCAGGTTGAGATTTACTGCTTAGAACAAGACCTAGTAATGTAGGTAAATCTTTTGTGACCTTTTCGACATATGATTTCTTAAAACATAATTTAATGTTAAGAAGAGAGTTGATCAAGTTCCTTTTAGCATAATATTAACTTTAGAAAACCATAAAAATTACTGAAGATTTCTCAGACTAATAAAAGGGAACCCGTAATTGATTAGAAAGTTAAGGTAATATGATTTCTAATAACTATCTCTAGTTAATTAGCCATAGATTTGTTATGAAGATCAGTTTCATGAATAAAAGTTGATCATATGTTTTTCAACCGTGTATGACAATCACAATTAAAAATCATAAGTTTATAACTTCACAATTAAAAATCATAAGTTTATAACTTCCTGATCATATGTTTTCCCAAGACCACCATAACATTAACACAATATATATCACACCATTAGTTCATCACAAATTACATAAGTTTCATCCAATTAGGATGATAATAAGAGTTTAGCTAATGATGAGCTTGAACATAACAACAAACAACATAGAAGATAGAAATGAATTCATCAGTGAAATGTAACAATCAAACCGGTGATCCACAATGGATGATGTTTAGACAATCGCGAGCTTCTTTCAAGTGTTGTATGCACCTCCCGAGCCTCCAAATGGTCCTCAAGACTTGATTCCCGAGAGAATTCTGCAGAGTAACTCCCCACCAAAAGCTCTTTAAAATGTTAAACTTATGCCTTTATTTATAGGATTTCTGGAGTGTTTATGCACGGCTTCGTGCCTAAAAGACAAGACCCCGTGTTAGTATAATGCTTACGAAAGTTGGTCGGCTCGTACATGCAGATGTTGTCAGGCACGGCCCCATGACAAATAGGCCGCGGCCCCATGTTTGAGGTTGGGGCACAGCCCCTAGCCTCCTGGGGCACGACCCCGTGTTTAATTTTAGGGGACAATACTTTTTATTCTGTCAGATGTCCAAACACGGGGGTGTGCCAAATTTAGCACAAGGGTGTGCTTAAGGCAAGACATGGGGGTGTGCTTAATGAGGCACAACCCCATACTTAGAACTGAACGCTTGGATTTCTTCAATTTCTTGTTAAATATGCTTCTTTTGTCCACCTTGCCATTTACAGCGCCTGAAAACACAATTTAATGATTTTAAGTACATAATCATCATTTTAAGGAATATATTAAGGAACAATTGATGTGCTTTTTATAGGGTTTTTATGTATAATTTGGAGCACATCAGTAAGCATTATACTAACACAAGGTCGGGCGTTTTCGGTATGGGGTCGTGATTAAACACTCCAGAAAGCCTATAAATACAGGTCCAAGTTTACCATTTTGGCAAGCTTTTGGTGGGAGAGTTACTCTGCAGAATTCTCTCGGGAATCAAGACTTGAAGATTATTTACAGGCTCGGGAGGTGCATAGAACACTTGTAAGAAGTTCGGGATTGTCTAAAAATCATCCATTTTGGATCATCGGTTTGATTGTTCCATATCATCGATGAATCCATTTCTATCTTCTATGTTATTTATTGTTATGTTCAAGCTCATTATAAGCTAAACTCTTATTATCATCCTAATTGGATGAAATTTATGTAACTTGTGATGAACTAATGGTGTGATTTATATTCTTTTACTGTTAATGTGGTCTTGAGAAAACTTTCGATGGGTAGCACCTACATTTGATTAGGAAGTAATGGTAGCACCTACATTTGATTAGGAAGTTATAAACTTATGATTTTTAATTGTGATTGTCATACACGGTTGAAAAACATATGATCAACTTTTATTCATGAAACTGATCTTCATAACAAATCTATGGCTAATTAACTAGAGATAGTTATTAGAAATCATATTACCTTAACTTTCTAATCAATTACGGGTTCCCTTTTATTAGTCTGAGAAATCTACAGTAATTGTTATGGTTTTCTAAAATTATGGTATGTTGGAAAGGAACTTGATCAACTCCTCTTCTTACATTAAGTTATGTTTTTAGAAATCGTATGTCGAAAAGGTCACAAAAAATTTACCTACATTAATGGTAGCACCTACTACTAATGGTAGCACCTACATTTGATTAGGAAGTTATAAACTTATGATTTTTAATTGTGATTGTCATACACGGTTGAAAAACATATGATCAACTTTTATTCATGAAACTGATCTTCATAACAAATCTATGGCTAATTAACTAGAGATAGTTATTAGAAATCATATTACCTTAACTTTCTAATCAATTACGGGTTCCCTTTTATTAGTCTGAGAAATCT
>BJCO01647291.1:0-11517 GCA_018326465.1 Flaveria floridana | reverse complement strand
AAATTAACTAAATTGCAAAAATGCTGAAATTCAAAAAATAAAATTTGATTGCAAATAATGGTGAGAGAAGTAATCCTCTCCGGAGTTCAGGTTTATGACTAAAGCTTGCTCTTTTAGTTTAACGGGTCACATAGACATAACCAACTTAACTCGTTTTAAGATAATGAATTGAATGAAACTGTGTCTACGCACGTATCCGAATCATACCCTACGTTTGTTTTACCCAATCCCATCCACAATTGACGTTTACAGATGAAAAGAAATCTAAAACAATCAAGAACAGAACAATTGAATTGAAGATAAAACACGTATTTTAGAATCTCAAAACGATTAATAATGTTACTCGGTTTAATTCACCGTGTTCAAACATTAAAATTAACAAGAAACACCCAAGAACAAGTCATAGTATAAACCCTAATCACCCGGAGAAGATCACGGGTGGATTAGCCAGACATAGCAACGAAAAACAACTCAAAATCAAAAGTAAACATCGTATTTAACGTTAAAGAATCAAACCAAATAATTAGAAACACTTGAAAAGACTTGAAATCGCCTCTCGGGAGCCTTTGGGAAGCCTTGGGGACGAATCTCCAACTTGGGGACGACTTATAATGAAAAATATATCAAAAACCCTAATTTTCGCGACTTATAAGTATTTTCAGCGCGTCCAGTACCGTAGGTCAGCTTTCTGTCGTAAGTCAAGCCAGGGCCATTCTGTTTTGTCTTGAACTGTTGCACCGTAGGTCATGTTTCCGTCGTAGGTCATGGCCAATCAGCTTTGTCCGAATCTTGTTTTCTTCATAACTTCTTCGTTCGAACTCCGTTTTCCTCCCCGTTTACGGCCACGTTCTCGTAATTAAACCCCCTTTCATCTTATCTATCATGATCTTTGATTATCACCCATGTGCATTCTTCAAATCATGTTAAATCATCATGTTTAACCTACAAAACACCAAATCATCGTAGTTAACTTATTCCACATAATCCTTATACTTAAACGCATTAAATACATTAAAGTTAATACTTTAACCATGATAAACGCCATTCTACACCCCTTACATCACGCGCGGAATGAATCAAAGTACTATCACGTTGATTCTGCGAATACCCGTGAAGTTTTTCACCCAAACACCCAAATTCGACCCAAGAGTCACGAATTTGAAAATACTAATCTTAATTCTCAATAATTTCAAGTGTCCTTCTACATTACAAGAACTAAACTTAAATAAGCAAACAAACATTCGGGATGGGCCTAAAACAAGCAACCCTAGGCCCAAACAAAAGCCCAAAACAAACTCGAAAACTAGAAAAAACATAAATATGGCCTCAAAGACCATTTAGAGGCCTTATTTCAGAAATTAACAGGATAACCCGCCTACGGCCAGTTACCATAACATGGCCCCCGTTTCTGCGGTCGTTTTGACTGGTAGCACGTCAGAAACGGAGACTCACAGCCCAGGTTTGGCCCATTTTCGTGAAGCGCGGTCTTGAGCCTCCAAAAAGAGTAAGGTCCGCTCTTCAACACTTGGGCCACATGCACTACAAGTACACTTAAAGAGCTATTTGGTAGCCTCTTAGTGATTCTAGTAAACGTTTACCTACGAATCGGTTAAAGGTAGAGTGTGTTTGGTTCATTTGAAACATCTTTTAGTGGTTCATGAATTCTCTTAATATAGTGATTATCAGAACCATGCTTATTGATTCAAAGACTATATTTTATTTAGATAGATCTCTTAATTGTTGAATGCAAGTTTGTCAAATAGCCCTTAAGAATATATATTCTTTGAACAGCGAATTCACATATCCATTAAATCTTTATACCTGAAAAAATAATAATCTATACTACTATATAATACATCTCTTTGGATGGATATATAATTTTACCAATCATATAAATTTTGAAGCAACATGTATAAAGGAGTGCAAGATATTTAAGAGGGGTAAAATAGAGAATTAATTAAGATATTAATATACTTTAGAGGCAATATGGTAAATTTATCCATTATATTTTATGTACCTTGACATTTTTGCCCTTATTTCTTACTTGTATTGACTAAACATTACTAATACATTATTTAATAATATGATATTATTTACATCACTTTATTAATTTTTATTTTATTTATCATATTATAAATTGACATTTAAATTTATATTTACTAATTATATTTTATAATTAAATACTAATTAAATTAAGTATGATTTTATTTAAATATTTAAGTATATAACTTATATATATCTTCACATTTATAATAACTATAATACTAATATTTTTCTATAGGGTATATTATGAGTTTAATAATTATCTATATCTTTTATTATAAAAAAGTGAAAGAAGCATAGATGATAACTTTACATATGGATTAAGACACACATATGAAAAGTGATGCTTAAATTTCAAAAAATTAATCATTTTAATCAATTTATGTTCTTACAGTACAGTATAACATGTTATACTTATAATACAAATATTAATGCATATACACGTGGCCAAACAAAACAACCATTTACTTTCAAATCGTTTATTTATTGCGATTAAGCACTAATTCCTCTTCTCATTTCCCTTGTTGGTTGTTTACAGCTCAATAATAATAAAGATGATAGTTTATGCTGATAGTTTCTCCATTACATTTCTCCTGTCTATGCAAATCACCACCGAAATCTATCTCTGATGATCATAAAACTCTGACCTAAATTCTAAGTAATAAGTGATTTCTGACCACAAATACCACTCATGTTTTCACTAATCTTGTTGGGAAAATATAGTTGTTTTAAAGACTTTCTTAATATACGTAATTGTTTTCTTTCATTCAAAAGTTTCAATAATTATATTTTGATTTTTTAATTTACGTTATAACGCACTGAGCCGATACTGAGTAAAATTGAATTCCAAAAAATCACGTAATAGCCGTACCGCCGTAACATACGGGCATTTCCACTAGTAAAAATAAACACGTGTCAATTTTTCATATACTCACCATTTTTTCAATATTAAACATCATTGCAACCAATCGGGCGTCTACAGTACGGGCCAACCTGAGTGGCTTTCTTTGCCCCATTAAAATTGAAGTGTTTTATATGGAGGCTGAGATTTAACAAAGTCCCAACCAAGAGGTTTCCAGTTGCTTTCATCGTCGGGTTCTTTATGCCTTAACAACGTTGAATCAGCTAGTCACATTTTCTTGTTGTGTCCATTCACTTCTAAGGTATGGTCGCATATTCTATCATGGTGTTGTAGCCTTTCGCATGATCAGGAACACAGTGAAGATTTACTCTCGGCTCTCTTTGTAATCCCGGCTTCAGCAAAGCGAAAAAAAGGCGGTGTATCTGGTGTTTTTTACCATTTTATGGTTTATATGGAAGGCGGCAAATGTTTGCCTATTTCAATGCATAAGCCCAATGGTGTCTAGGGTCGTGGATGAGGTCAAGTGTTACTCGTATTCATGGATGAGGTATAGGGCAAAGGATGTAAACTTAATGTGACATAAGTGGTGTAATAGGTGGTTTTTTTTATTTTTTAGTGCAAGCAATTATGGATCTTACTATCTTAGCATCTTGCTATGATCTTGCTGTAATTTCTTGTTTCCAATAAAGTTTCCGTTCAAAAAAAAAAATTTTTTAAGCATGTTTGGATGAGAGAAAAATTCTAGGATGAGGACCTCATTGGAAGTGTTCACTCAGGCAATCAAATAAAAATCTTTAAGCTTCTCGTGAGTTGATAGGTGAGGTTGGATGTACATAAATTCGTTCCATTAACCCACATTCATGAGTATGGTATACACTGCTATACCATGCATTTAATGCCTACTTCTGCTTAAACTTTGTGTTTCAATTCCATTAAATATTATGAGTTCATTATCCAAACAATCGAAGTAAACAGAAATCATCATACACAATTACAAATGTAATAAGATATAAGGTAGTACAAGTGTGACAAAACATAGCAAGTTTAAAGCTGAGCCAATTGGCGAATGTCCATCGGATAAGCATCCGAGGATGACTGGGCACTGTAAGATCTCCTACCTACGATCACATTCGCAGCTTCGCTAGGGTGAAAAGCGTCCCAAAAGAGATGCTCATTTCTATTCGGACAAGGCGCTTGACCAGGTAGACAAGTGATTTGCCCATTGTTCCTTCCTACTCCACAACATCCAGCATTTGTCACAGTGAAACCTATATATTTCCATTAAAAATAAAACAAATAAACCCTTGAATACTGAAAATATTTATTTAAATATTAAATAGTTAGTAATGAATCATTCAATCTCACCGTATTTATCTAGAAGGAAACAATATTAAATGCGGATATAACTTAAGATATATACCGTAAGATTGAGGGCTATTGATCAAGTCTTGGAAGATGCCATAATTGTTGATGTATATGAATTTTGCATCTGGTAGTTCTCGGTTGAAGTTATCAACTAGAGATCTCAACAAGTTGTTGAATAATTGGTTTGCGGAGTTGATTTTTTCGACACAAGTAGATCCATCTTCGCTGTTTTGAGCCAATGCGTTTGGGCTACACCCGATCTGTCCTATGCCATTCAACACAAGTTTCCTTGCCCCATAGCCATACAATTCCTAAAAATCCCAAATTTTATGTTTTTATAGCATCTACATCCAAACTAAAACCATGAAACTATTAAACATTCAATGTAATTACTATTTTAGGTTTAAGCCCTCAGTTTCTATATATACATGTGTACATTGTGCATTGAGGACACAACATATTTAAACAACTTTAGTATCAGAGGCTTAGGATTCTTTAATTATACCTCGTTTCCTCTCTAAACATTAATTACATACAATGTTTATTACCATTTATTTATTAAGATAAAGTAGATTGGGAGCTGACGAGCTGTCATAAAAAATGTACTACTTACTCGTATTAGCCCAGAATATTGTTCGATGAGAACAGAAGCATACTCCTCGGGTGTATACTGATTGCTAGTTTGGTAGTAAGTAGGCATGAAATAGTTATTAAGGTAATCGTTGCTTCCCAATCCGACTGAGTATATACACTGTCGTAGATAATTCGCTGCTGAATCTTCGTCCCCAAGTATATTCACCACTTGTGACACTGTATTTTTGTAATTGTTTACCTGCCCGCCAAAGCTAATTCGCGCACCCTATAAAATAATTAAATCCGTCAACATATAAATGATTTGAGTTCGATCTTCCTTATTTTGTGATATTTAGTTAATATTGTTTCAGGAACACATGTATGTAAAACATTAAAGAATTTGTACCAATTGTTGCCCAGTTTCGTCTCGGATTCCTGCTGCTGCTGAGGCATAATTCACACCTCTAAGTATGTCGCGACCACCAGCGTTTGCATATGCTGGAATATAATCGTCGAAGCCCAGAAGCTCAGCTGCATATTAGAGAATTCTTAGATGAGTAACTAAATTTTATATATGGTCATGTTAAAAATGTATTTGTTACCGAGTATAAAAAGATATAAGTTTCCTTTTGTGCGGTATTAAACGAAGACATTGGTCTAATACAATAATAATGTTTCATCTCTTCTCCAAAAACATGATTTTAAACTTCTATTGACATAATCACATCATGACATAGATGTTTAGGTACTTTAATCTAATGGTTAATTTTGTCTAAGAATCTAAGATTATAACTTGTCACATTATAAATAGATATCGAAATCTGGCTTTGTAAATCCTGGGAATTTGAATACCGATGGAGATTATACACCAAGATACCTCAAAACTATAAAAAGATCTTCTATATATCATAAAAATTGTATAAAATTTGTAGATTATGATGGTCTCGTTCATTGGTTGTTTGTAAACGGAACCCCTTAAACCGAATCGAACTGATGAACTCAGGCGGGTAGAGATTTATACAACTCAGCTCGTTTCATGGTTTGTCGGTTAACAACACAGGGTCTAACGTTGTGGTTCACTATTTGAAACTTTTTATAGGTCCTTTAACATTATCTTTATTTAGAATGTATAGTTATGCATAGGTATAACATTTGTCTTGCTATTAATTTTAATATAATCTAACCATTTTAAAGTGAAAAAATAAAAGATAAAATTTGTCCATACCCCCCTAAAACCATCAGATAAAAGCCTGTCTAGGCAACCCAATCAACCAAGTCGGTTTGGTTTATCGTTTTTTAAGGTCGTTGTTAGCGTTCGACTCATAATTTTTATTAAAACTGGTTAACGAAGAAAATAAATACTCCTATCGACTTATCCTTAAACCATTATATAACAATTAAGCTGATGAGTAAATTAATGCTTATGTGGGAACTTGTATATGCATAAGTACAATTATTGAACCATCAATTTTTTGTAGAGGGCACCAATAAAAAATGCATAAAAATTAATAAAGATAAGTGTTTTCTAGTGGTACCAACCCCCCCCCCCCCCCCTCTTTTTGACCAACCCACATGCAAAAAGAACTTCTAACAAAAATGGATGTACAAACTCACTCCATGTATGAGAGAACAGGCACCAAACAAAGGCAATGAGGCTTACCAACGGTATCAACAACTGTTTTTCCATTGCTAAACCTTCCGGTCGGCCCATCAGGGAAATCAATACCATATGGCAAGTAATTGGCTCGAGCCAACGACGCGATACCATTATTATTCCCATTATCGACCAAAGAATCACCAAAAATGAAGTAACAAGGAACTTGAGGGTCACCATTAACCTCAAAAGTGAGCTTGTTTAACACTAATACAATTGCTATTACATGTACAACTAACCACCTTTGTTGGTCACTTGCCATTTTTATAAATGCGGCAAAAGTGCACGCAAAAGCAAGATGTGTTATAAAGAGCAAAAGATAATGGGAAAAGGTGAAGTGGGTGGTGATATATGATGTACGTCAAGATCGTTGACTATATATACACACAAAAGGCCTGTGTTGTGTGTGTGATTTAGTGTGTGTTATGGTGGATAAATGAAGAAGACGACGACTTTGGTGTATTTATGATGTTTTACAGTTGGGAAGATGGATAGGTGCATTAATTTCACGCGGACATTGCATGGGTTTCAACAGTATGCACAAATTATCGTGGTAGATCCAGTTGGTTATATATATTCGGTTATATATCATTATGAAATAATTTTGAGATCCCCAAACCAATTCGTTCATTGAAATATTTCTAAATCAACTCAGAAATTCAGTGCCAAAGGCATTATAGCCCAGCGGCATCATGGTGGTGGGATAAGACTTAGGGCCTATTAGGTCATGGGTTCGAATCTCACAAATGGGGGTTTTCTCATAATTATGAGTTTCCTCCTGAATTGGTGACTTGGTGGTGGAATATGATCGTATGGTAACACTGGTGACACGATGATACTTCAGTGATCCGTGAGTGATTCCAATTTAGCCGTTCAAAAAAAAAAAAAAAACTTAGAAATTCAGTTCTTTGTTGGAATTTTCAATTAATTCATTCTACATAATTAGAATTTTTTTAAACATTTATGTCTACATTTTTTTAGAAGAAAAGTTTCATAGGGTAAACGTACAATCCGTTGTTCAAAAAGTTCGCGGTTCATGATACGCTTGTTTGAAGGATTTTAAAAGCTAGAATAATTCATTTGTAATAACAAGTCGGCATTCGTAGCAATTACAATGGTGGAAATTAAAGTTAAAACATTGGCCTATTTGTAGGTGAAAAAATAGGCTAAGGGAGTGGGGCCGAGTTGGCTGGTGCAAATGTTAAGCTTTTAACAATGTTATATAATCTAGCGTTTTTTATTTAGAACTTTATATATTATACGAGTTAAATGATATAATATTAAATAGTTAATAATAAAAAATATTAATTATAAAATAATATTTTAAGATAATATATGAATAAAATTATATATGTGTAATGAATATAAATAATAAAATAATGATATTAGTTTTCATCTTTTGCTATTAATTTTCTTTTTTTTTAAATATAAATTAAATATTTTGTTTCAATATAAAACGTTTTAAAAACCTGTCATTTTTGAAAATTTCTTTATTATAATTCAGAAATTTTAATATTTACAAAAATTTTATTTTTTAAAATCATCAAATTTAAAAGATTTCATATTTTTAAAAAGTTTTATATGTTAGAAAATTACTTTATTTTATAAAAATTTATTTCTTTAAAAATAACAAATAATAATATTTTTTTCTAATTTATTAAATAACTATTTTTAATTATAATAACGTGGTGTGAGGAAGATGCCGACCGGGAGAGGGGGGGGGGGGGAACCGGGGGCCGGGGGGGGGGGGGGGGGGGGGAACCGGCGGCCGATGGTGGCGGTGGTGTTGCTGCCGTCCCTTGGCAGCAGCGATGGTGGGTTGTGCGGTGGTGGTGGGTGGCAGAAGGGGGAGAGGAGAGGAGAGGGAGGTGGAGAGGGGAAGTGTGTGTGTGTGTTTGTGTTTGTGTGTGTGTTAATTGTGTGTTAATGTATATTTAAAAATGTAGGTTGCATGTGTATTTGTTCAAGGGAGATTTGGCTGTCACAATTTATTCTTTCAATCATTACATCTCCACTAAGTATTATTATTATTATTATGTATATTATTATTATTATTATTTTAAAGAAATGCATCAAGCAAAATACTAAATATAATAATTATGAAACTAAATCTAAATCAGAATTTTTATAATTATGAGAACAATTATTAATTTAGGTACGTTTGATGCAAAAAATTATATTTATTTAGTATATTGATATAGATATTTACCTGAGTTTTGACCGGGTGTTACAGTTTGTATGTGTTTGTGTTCATAAACGCTCGTTAATGTTTATTAATGTTTGTTTGTCTTCATTTGCGTTTGTTACATTGATTTAACAAAAATAGACAAACAGACAATTACAAGTTCATTACGTTAATAAACGAACAAGGATAAAAAAAATATTTATTTGTGAACAATCCAATAACATGCTTATTTTTTTAATAAACGAAAACGAACAACGCCTCGTTCATGTTCGTTCGGTTCATTTGCAACCTTACATATAGTTATTGGTTACACTCCGTCACCAATTAGTTGGTGATTTGGAACTTATAGTTATTTAACAAAGTAACCATAATTGAGCGTACCTGATAGAACCCAGAAAAGTCGACTATAGATTAGTGAAAATAAAGGATAAAAACAACCTAATTCGAGCAGGGTAGAACTCAGTTACAGATAATAACACTGATATTAAAACTAGACAAAAAGCAAATGCATGAAAACAACAATACTTAAACTAAGATTGGGTGGGAACAGTTAAAAGGCTGTTACCCCACCTCCTGATTTCATGGACGACCCCCCACATTCTGAATTTCAAATGCTATCCCTCCAATTAGTCTTCCTTCAACCCGTTTCCCTCTATCCAGTAGAGAATGGGTTTGCTCCGACCCAGTTGGACCCAACACTGGGTTCGTATCATTACATACAACATGACTTGGGTTCGTATCAGTACCTTTATCATCTTGCTAAAACTAACAAATGTTGAATACATATTTCCATCAAATAAGCCATGTTTACGTACATGGAAGAAACTACACATATGGCGTTTGCTAATGATGCAATAAGGTCAATCATTATGATTTAATTCGCTTTTACTTACTTGATTTTCAAACCATTCGGTAAACTTTATCTCTAGACACTAAACTGGTCACCTTGGTGGCCCTATTTTATCAAGCTCGAGTACGTAACAGGAAACTTCTACATTGTTTAGAAAAACATAGGTGTTTTTTTTCTTTTTGAGTTTTTTAATACTCATAAGTCTTTTTTTCCCACCTTTTGATATAATCTTATTAGTGAAACGATAAATACGCCGATGAGTTGAGAGTCTTCATTCGAGAGCTAGAATGTTGTGGTGCGAAATTTCGCAACTCTCGATTATGGCATGTCTCAATTGATGCATCAATACATAGTGAAGGTTGCGAGTTCATTCTACGTGTTCCCTTGCGATTAAACCCTAGACCCTTGATTTGTTTCTAAAGAAAGTCTTCCTTGTTATATTTTAAAAAGATGATAAACGAAAAAAATCAAAGAAACTGCAGTGACTGTGAGATGAGACTTGTAAACTGCAGCCTAAAATAGAATTTGAAATAATACCATAACCGGAACCTATGTATTAGAGCATTTACAATCATCCTCCATCCCCATCTTTATAATTACATTAAAAACCACTATTTTTTCTCTCTTCTTTCTAATTAAATAATATTTTTTCATATTTTTATCATTAAGTTTTTCTCTCATCCACTCACAACCACTTCAAAATATTAAAAAATTATGGGGGTTATACCGTGTTTCTTCAAATATAGAAAAACAACGTACAACCTCCATAAATTCTTCATCTCATTTATTCACAACCACTTACAACCATCCCTTATAATATGAATTTTTTTTATTTATAGGGTTAAATTTAAAAATATATTGACTTGGGGGTAAATAAATGTAAAAGTTGACTTCAGGGGTACCCGCCGACCACACCGGCGAGTTCTCTCTCTTAAATATCGTGCCCTGCCAAGATCCTAACACAAATTTCTTTAATATTGACTTGCTAAATTTCTTTATTATAATTCAAAAATTTTAATATTTACAAAAATTTTATTTTTTAAAATCATCAAATTTAAAATATTTCATATTTTTAAAAAGTTTTATATGTTAGAAAAATACTTTATTTTATAAAAATTTATTTCTTTAAAAATAACAAATAATAAGATTTTTTTCTAATTTATTAAATAAATGTTTTTAATTATAATAGATAGATTTGATAACTATAGATTTTCTAGCATCTTGCTAAAATGTACTTTTTGGTGTTAATGAAGTTTTTCCCGCCCTTTAACAAAAAATATAGTTCTTTTTTTTTAATGATGGAGGGCACTATAAATAAGAAAGATTTTAACTACAAAGTCTTTAATAGCTAGGAAGTGTAAAAATTATTAAGATGTTAACAAGTGTTTTTATAATCAAGATTATGTTGAGGGCAAAATTGTTAATGTTTCCTCTTCCTAGGTTTCCCTTTTTTAAACATTCATAATTTTTACATACCATGTCATTCTAAAAAAATACATGATAAAAACAATTATATTTTAATCTTTAAAACACGCATAGTATTGATAAAGGAAATTTCAATATAAACAGTTTTAAAAAAC
Organism: Flaveria floridana; assembly: GCA_018326465.1. Taxonomy (NCBI): domain Eukaryota; kingdom Viridiplantae; phylum Streptophyta; class Magnoliopsida; order Asterales; family Asteraceae; genus Flaveria; species Flaveria floridana. The sequence continues at coordinate 405 of BJCO01647291.1, read as the reverse complement.
CTATCATTTTTGAAAATTTCTTTATTATAACTCAGAAATTTTAATATTTAAAAAAATTATTTTTTATTATCATTAAATTTAAAAGATTTCATATTTTTAAAAAGTTTTATATGTTAGAAAAATACTTTATTTTATAAAAATTTATTTCTTTAAAAATAACAAATAATAAGATTTTTTTCTAATTTATTAAATAATTATTTTTAATTATAATAGATAGATTTGATAAGTATAGATTTTCTAGCATATATGTAAATCAGTGGTTTATAATTTACATTTATGTAAACCAATGGTTCTTTTGGTTCTAAAAATAAAAAGTGGTTCTTTAATGATCCTGACAGTATATAAGATATATATATATATATATATATATATATATATATATATATATATATATATATATATATA
>BJCO01647283.1:0-10988 GCA_018326465.1 Flaveria floridana | reverse complement strand
ATTTGATTGGTGATAACATTAGTAAGTTTGATAGTGTTAATTTAAGTATTGTCATTGGCAACGGTACCCGTGTTGATGTCACCTTAACATCACATGACAAACACACACCACACACAAGAAGAAACTCACACACAACAACTCCAATTGCACGACAGGATCAGACGCACGACTGAACCACTCATCTGCACGAATCAACCTTCATTCGTAGGAATCAGCTACATTCGTCTGAATGGACCTCCATTCGTGCGATTTGGCCTTTAGTCGTACCACACAACACTCAATCGCACGACTCAACATCCATACGTACGAATCAACCTTCATTCGCACGAATCAGCTTCATTCGTACGACTGAACCTTCATTCGTACGACTAAGCATTCAGTCGTGTGATACACGTACAATCGCACACATCCATCCGCATAGACTCAATCGCACGACACAGACAGAGTCGTATGACTCAGTCGCATGACTCACCCAGTCGCATGACTCAATCGCACGACACACACCCAGTCGCATGACTTAGTCGCACGACTCACCCAGTCGCACGGCTCAGTCGCACGACAGACCCAGTCGTGTGAACAGTAGAATCGCGACTGCAGAAGTGTAGAGCAGCCTTCGGCTGCTCCGTGCACGGGTTTTGCACCTGAAGGACTTCTAGAAACACATTTCAAACATGTACAAACAAGAAGAACACGCAGAAAGGCAACACACGCACTCACGCGACCTCATGCGCTAGGGTTGGCTCCGAGCCCCCAAAACCCTAAAAACGCAGAAGTAACAAGCAAGAAAAGGGACGACCAAGGTCGTCTACCTGCAAGAAAGGAGTAGTCTCAGCTGTAGCCAAGGGTTTGCCGGTGAAAATGCGAAGAAACGAGGCGGTTTGGTGCAAGGAGGAGGAGAAAAGTGGAGAAGAAGAAGATGAAGAAGAAGATGAAGTAATGAAGGCTAGGGCTGGAACATGGGTACTTATACCCAGCCCTAGTTTGGCAAAATATCACATTTGGTCCCTGCACTTAGTCCCCGAGTTCCCAAATTTGTTTCGGTCGAAAACGACCTAAATCGACTAGTTATATTCATGATAAAAAGGTAATTAATGATATTTTGTAGCTTAATAATGGTTTTATTAATGACAATAAATATATATAAAGATGGTATATCTAATGATAATGATAAGGGCAATTGTAAAGGTTTCAAAGATAGAAACGCTGACGATAAGAACACAAGTGTAAAAGATGATGAAGCAAGTATAATATCCACACAAATAGTTTGTAAAGGTGAGGAATGAACGTTCGAAAAAAAGTTAACAGTGTCCACGTTAAATGACGGACCTTTTGGTGACGGATATCACATCCACCGACCCCCGCCTCCGGCCGCCGACTGCCACCATCCACTGCTGACTGCCGCCGCCTCTCATCGCTGGACCGCTGACTGCCATCGTCCACCCCCGACTGCTGACCGCGGTCGTCCATCGCCGACCGCCACCGCCACCACCCCCGACCGCCGATGACCCTGCCGACGACCATTGACGTCGCATAAGCCCGGCGCTAACCACCACCGCCCACTATTTTCCCCGACTGCCCAACATCACCGCCCCTAATCGGTGACTACCGTTACCGAACCGTGCCTCGACAACGGGCTTTATCGGTTGGCGATGACAGTGGGGTATGGTCGGTTTTTCTCAACGGGCGCGGTTGGTGATCGCAGTCGATTGTCGGCGGTGACGATGGCGGCGGTCGGTGGTATGTGGCGGCAATGATCGGTAGTCATTGAGGTGGTGGCGGTTTGCAACGGGTGATAAATTCTAATTCCTTTAGTGTGTTTGTCACTAAAAATGAATTTGAAATTGAAATTCCCTTTATAGATTTCAATTCTTTTAGATTCCAAATGCTTTGAAAAATATTGAATTCCAAATACAATTCCTTCGAATTCCAATTCAAATTAATTCCAATTCCAACAAATTCCACGAACCAAATACCCCGTTAGAGTCTGTAACTTTCTACTTTGTACATTTATCCTTTTTGTATTAGATAAGGATGTGAGTATGACATGTTATAGTCACTAGTCAAAAGGCAAATATGTCTTTTGACTTTACAATGATCTTGTTGTCTAGATTAATGTTTCCAGTTGTCCTTCAAAGTATGGCCGGTAGTAGGATGTAGTATAAAGTATCTCAAGTACTTGTCATTAAAACAAGCTTTGTAAAATTTATAAAAGAACTTGAGAGCAATATACAACACTTTTGAAAACCATCTTAATGTGTTCTTGTTCTGTTCCTTACTTATGTTCTTTATTTCACTTTAAGCCGGTTTCAAATTTGATATGTTAAGTGTTCTAAGTCTATGGAAACATTGTGAAACTGTTGCATTAACCCTCTTCACCGTTACTGCGAGGAGGTTGTTGAAGAATGAAGAATTGAAGAGTTGAATGATTCATTTGATGATGATGTTGAATCACGATGATGATGTTGTTGAGTTTCACACACAAAATTCGATTGAAGGAGGCGATTAGGTGGTGGTGGTTTAAGTGAATATAAGCTGTTTTAAGTTGAAACCCTGAATTTAATTCGAAAGTTCGAGGAAACTTACCCCAAATGTCCCCGTATGTTACCCCCGATACCGATACGCACTTGAAACGTTTCGGACACGTTTCCGCTTCTAGAAAGTACCCGACACGGGTACTCCCTTGTTTTTGGCGCTTTGATGCTTCAGAGCTTTTTAGATTAAATACACTTTTTATTATAACCTTACCCTAAAAAAGTGATGAATATTCACTCCACCTTATTATTTTTTTGAATGACTAACTGGATCATTGACGGGTAAATGGCCCACCCAATCAACTCCACTACTCAAGTACGAAATCTAAGACTACCTTTAAGAGGAAACTCACATTAGGTAAGAAACCCCCCGACCCACCTGAAACTAGGGGTGTTCAAAAATATCCGAATCCGAAACCGAATCCGAAATATCCGAAAATCTGAAATATCCGAAATATCCAAAATATTTTTATAAAATATTAAAAATATTAAATATTAATTAAATATTTCGGATAGTTTTAGATATTTCAGACATATTAATAAAAAACTTCGGATATCCGATAAAAACTTAAATAAAAATTATTACATTTTTATAAAATTTATTAAATAATACAAATTTTCTTAGAATTCGGATATCTGAACGGATATCCGAATCCGAATCCGAAATTTATCTGAAATTTCGAATTCGGATTCGGATAGTGAAATCCACTATCCGAAAATTTCAGATATCCGAAATTCGGATATCCAAATTTCGGATTTCCGAATTTCGGATATCCGAATTTGAACACCCCTACCTGAAACCCTCTTTATTTTATTTTGTAACAAGTAAGACTTAAAATCGAAACTTTTAACTATTTTTATAAAATCATCTGACTTTAATTACTTGATCTAAAGATAATTATTTGCTCCCCTTATTACACCACAAATATACACAAAATAAAAAAGTTGTTAGGAGAAGTTGCCGGAAAAAACATGAAGTGTGTTGTCGTCTTTGAAACATGTGGCCCACCAGTGTACCCTCAAGTTTGCAGGCCAATCTTCCCCAACTCCATACCATTTTTTCATCCTTCCACAATTCTCCAATTACTCTCATCGATCACCGCCGAACAACCTTTTCACCTTCAACGCATGTAATTTCTCCCTTCCTAATTCTTCACCTCGCAATCTACAATCATCAAAACTCTCTACATTTTCTCCGATTTAGCCTTAGCCATTGCATGATTGAATTAATATGTTTTTTACTGTTTACATCGAAATTCGTTAACGATATTCCACAACTTCGAACATCGATGGCGTCAGATTTCGCTTGAATACTTGAGGTGCATTTCATATGACTGTTGTCTAATTTAGGATCAAAGGGAGGATTAATTGATTACTCTAGGTCAAAACCCTTAAATTGTTTATAATCCTATTTGAATTCGTGGATTTTAATTTGGGCTTTTTGTTGTTGCGTGATTACGATTAAAATCTACATCAATTGATTTGTTGGTCTTAAAGAATTTCTCTATGCTTTGCCACACCTTACGGTTTGATCTTTATGATGTACATGTTATAATCCTCCAGCTACTAAGAACTCAGCTAAGGTATAAGTTTGTCTAAGAATTTCTTTATGCTTAGGGTTTGATCTTTGTGAACAAAATTGAGTCTAAATGTGTCATTGTTTTGGCTGAGTGACTATTCAATGTTCAGTATGGTGTAACCCTCTCTTTAGGTAGGTTATAGCGCATAAGTAGATTATTCATCAAGAGAACTATCTGTACTTAGTGATGATAATGTGTAGCCGGAAAGAAACTGACTGTCTTATGTATCATAATTAAAACATCATCTGTAATTGATATCCATGGCTGTGATGTACTTATCATTGGTAAAATCAGGTTTTACATTTTCTTTGCTGATAATGTGTGTATTAGGGAAGGTTCCTCTTACTATATAGTTTTCTCAGGGATTATGCACCACTGATTGCATTTTTATTCTTCTGTAGATCAAATATCAACCTGTGGAAAATGACTCAAATTGGGTAATGATGATTCCACAATCTACTTGCAAATTCAAAGTCCACTTTAGTTGTACCCCCTCATGAGTAATATGGTAAGTTGCTTTTGAGCAAGACTTCAAAGTTCAATCATCCCAATCCCATATGCCGTCTATGTAGCATGGAGGTCCTTTGTCCGACAGGTTTTTACAATGTTAGAATTTTGTTGTACAATTCATATTAATTACTATGCAGGCTACTCTTAAGTTAATAGAGGGAAGGCAAATTTTTGAGACAAGGCTTATGTCTTGAAACCATTTATTTACAGTGTTGATAAGTCATTTTACAGTCGATTTTATTTACATTTCAGATATCTTTGTTGATTTCCCACTTCTTAGTCTGATAATTATGCATTTTTCTCTTAGCAGTTCATAATATCAATGTCCCTCCATTTTCTAAATAACATATTCATTTATGACTTTTAAATTCTGTGTGTTGGACGGGGGAGAAAAGAGATGGAACAAGGCACAAGATAAGACTTTCAGAACATGAAAAGTTTACTCCACTATATTCATAAAGTTTTCTTGACAAAATAAGGAATCGTATTGATAATAGATATCAAGGAGTCCTATTGGAATTCAATTATTAGGGAGACAAATTTTTGTGAAAGTGCATTATATATCAAGTAAGCTGAAATCATTTCTCCAGACACTAGCAATTGACTTGATGCTTGAACTTGAACCACTGATATCTGAACCTGCAAATTTACAACAAAGAACTTTAACATGAACACTTGATAAGCTACTGAAAGTGCTTGATATGCATGTTTATTTGTGCTTATATATATACAAAGTCTAAAACAAAACCAATCAAAGAACAATGTTATCTCATGTTTGTGCAATTATGTATGTTTGTTTGTGTGTGTCCATGTATATATGTACTCATAACTGTCATCTTTCTCTCCTTTGTCTTTTCTTACACAGTCATTAATTTAAAGTTATAAATGCTCCTCATAAAATCTTCTATTTTGTATTAAGTTTCCATGCCATATCTTTGTTTTGCAACTTATAACATCATGTTAACTCATACAAAAATATTTTACAGAAGCAAAGAGAACAACCCAAGGTTCCTTGCCAAATGGAAATGGAGGTTGATAGAATCAGCAACTTACCAGGGCATATCATAGACAAAATTTTATCTCTTTTAACACTAAGGGATGCAGTAAGAACATGCATATTGTCAAGTAAGTGGAGATACAAATGGGTGAATCTTACAAGTCTTGTGTTTGATAATCAATCTGTGCTTGTATCATCCCAAGATCCAACAATAATAAAAAATAAAATGGTCAAAATCGTTGATCATGTTCTCTTACTTCATAATGGTCCAATACACAAGTTCAAACTATCCCACAAAGATCTCCAAGGTGTTTGTGATATCGATCGTTGGATTCTTTTCCTTTCACGAGGCTCAGTCAAAGAATTTATACTTGAAATTTGGAAAGGTCAACGCTACAAGCTACCTTCTTCTTTGTACTTGTGTGAGAAGTTAACTCATCTTGAGTTATTTAACTGTTTGTTAAAACCACCATTAGCATTCAACGGGTTTAAGAACTTAACCAGTCTTGATCTTCAACACATTACAATGGATCAAGATGTTTTTGAGGATTTGATATATAAATGTCCGTTACTCGAGAGGTTGACTTTGATGAACTTTGAGGGATTTGCCCATCTCAAGATTCATGCTCCAAAACTTACTTTCTTTGATATAGGAGGTGTCTTTGAAGATGTTAATTTTGAGAAAACGTTCCTTCTCTCTACTGTTTCTATTGGTTTGTATGTCAACGTTGGCAATGATCATGAGTTGACTCTTGGGACTACAAGCAGGTTGGTCAAGTTTTTTGCTTCTCTGCCTTGTATTGAAAGACTTGAGGTTCAGAGCTTCTTTTTGAAGGTAGAATGTCATTAAACTCTTTTCTTTGCCTTTTGCACTTTTATTTTGTGCTTTTTGACCTTAAGGTCATGGTTCAAACCATGGGACACAACTCCTGGACAAAGTGTGGGGTAAGACTACGTACATTAGATCATGGATCTGGCCCCTGGGTAAAGGTGAGAGTTAAGTCAAGCACCAAGTATACTCTTTATTTTGTGATTCTTGCACGAAGCTAAACATGCAACCAATAGTCACCTTTATTTATTCTCTTATGCTCCCTCCATTTTACCAGAAGAAAATTTTTATGTACTGGTTGGGTTGGGCCAACCCAACATCTTATGTTCTTCTGTAATAATATACAAAATTAGTTTTTTTTGTCAGTGGCAAAATGTTGTTAAACAACAAAAACGACTTAAGACACAAATGTCCTTAACCAAGCCAGAGTGGATGCATCCCGTGAAAGAACCAAGAAAATCATCCAACTAAACCATCATAAACTACAAAAAGATCCCCAATCTAAAGAACAGAAAAATGTTGAAATCCCTGTCTTCTTCTAGTTGTTTGTAAAGCCCAGGTTCCCCAAATCAATGTCTTTTATACATGCCCTCCCGAAACCCATAATAATATCTGTCAGAGAGGCATGATGAGTGTACATCTGGCATGCGGTGATTGATCAATTCCTCTTGCTCACATATAGGACATCTTGTTGAGCCTATATCTACCCCCCTTGGCCCTTGTGTACAAATCTGATAGTTGGAAGCTGGTCTAAGGAAGCACACCGCAAGACGGTGTTAAGTTTTCAAGGCACTCACGAATTCCGAACTTGAATCTGACATTCTGACCTTTACCCTGACCTTACCCATATTTGCAATACCAATGGGTTACAATATCTGAATATCTGCCGTTAGTTAACACTTATGATATCAGTTTATGTATTATCTGTTAGTATCTTGCCTGTTTGCAGTTTTTGGCAGCTGATATGGTGCCAAGGAGGTTGCCAAATGCATGTATGGACCTGAATTACGTGTCGCTGCGTATAAACTTCAATGACATGGACGAGTGTCTAGCAGCTCTTTGCATTCTTAGGAGTTCGCCCTGCCTTTTGGAACTCGAATTGCTAGTGAGTTACTTTTACATTTCCGAGCTGACATGATGTTGATGGGATCTGTTAATTAATATTATTGTGTAGGCACGGCCAGATGAACAGCCAACACCAAAACCGGCTGCAAAGAATTTGATGGAAGAAGACTATCAAAATTGCTTTTTTACTCAGTTACGGTTTGTAAAAATTGCTGGCATTTTTGGGGTTCCAAGAGAGCTGAATTTTATCAACTTCTTGCTTGCAAATTCACCAATGCTTGAGAGGATGACTGTGAAGCCTGCTTCTCAAGATGGTGGGTGGGAGCTGCTCAAAGAACTGCTACGATTCAGGCGAGCTTCTGTTCATGCTGAAATCATTTACCTCGACCCGTAACTTGCAGATTATTTGTCTGGAAAACATGTGTGTGGTTTGTTGCTTTTCATTTTCCTATTTGTTTTTAAGGTGAAATAACCTTTTCTTTTAGGGATGATGTTTGGTTCCTGGTCCTGCTTCTTGCCTTGCCTTGCATTCCCGTGTGTGTGTGTTTGATCATTGGCGAACTTAGGTTCTAACCCAAATTAAAATTCGTGGTATAACTATATAGGGTTTCGAATGTTGGTGTAATATTATAATGAAACTTGTTTTACGTTCATTTCAAATACCCTGAGGATATAGATCTATTTTGTGATCCTTTTTCCGAATGGAATCAAACTGATTTTCAAAATGCTTTTCTTGATTTTCCTCAATGTCCTCGGCTATCATGGAATGAGAAGCAAATGATGAAAGTCATATGCTTTAGAATTTTCATGAGTTTGAATTGATCATCTCCATTTCTCGAGTATAGTACCAAGACCATCTTTAATGTACAAAAACGGTATTCAAGAGATCAAGAGCTAAAGAAAGAGAAGGAGAAATCAGAGAAGGGAAGGAAATTAACTCTTCATTTATCAGATTCATTTAAGTACAAGTACCAAAGCTAATTGTTACACAATATCCCTTTGACAATACAACAATTACAAGATAAACCCTACGCTATTTGTCACGTAACAATACTTCCTCATAAAAAATTTTTGCCTCGAGAATCATGAAAAAAAAGAAAAAAATCTACTAAATTCAATCACTAAACTTAAATGCACTATTTGATCATATGGTTCTATGCTTATATGCCAGCAGCCTGTTAACAATTCAACATCATCAAATGACAAATAGGTAATGCAACATGTCTCTTCCATTTCCACTTAACTAACGATTTTTTTTAATACACCATGTGATAAGTGGTCAAATAGCGGACAAACATTAAACAAGAGCTTCTTTGTTTTGGGTTTTGCTAACTGGAGTAGCAAAAAAATCTTCACACTTTTCCAACGAATTTTAATAGTAATGGCTCCAACTCAGTTAAAGATGTTTCAGCTTGCTCATAACCTTGAACCCAAAAATGATGTTTTGATGGATTTATACATTCCAAATTTCTAGCATCTTTTGGAACAATTCACCCCTTATATCAACATGTATTCCAACTTTCCCAACCCTATTTTTTGTCTAGTGTTTTTACAGTAAATTTGAACTCCCTAATCTCACCGGTCTTACCCATTAGATTACAACACTGACTCGTATCCGGCTGAATCAATCGTTTCTTCCATTTCCATGAACTTATTTTTTTTATTATACCCAAATTTCCAATATTTTCAGCTAATATGACCTGATGGGCTAATGAATCATACCTTCTTGAAACTGTTCCAATAATCAATTCTTGAATCTCATCACCGAAACGTTCTTTTATATCATTACCACCCTTTTAGAAATTTCATCAAATACTAGAAATTCAGATCTTGATTTAAATTTCAGTTCTAAACAAACTAGGCATTTCATCGAATATCTTAATTGGATGCAATTTTATTGTCATTTTCATTTTCTCTTACAACTTCATTATCAATTGCCCTTCCATTTTTTCAATGGATCATTAACTTCAAATATCTTGAAGGCGTAGTGTAAAGAAGAATTTGGATCACAAGGAGAAAACAAATCTTTCAACTCATTTGCATCCAATTTCAAAGCCAAAGAAATGGCGTCTTTTAATGTATGAAAACTATACTAATGACACGTTACAAAAACTTCTCTAATTCTTGGTTTAAGACCATTCAAAAAGAGATATATAATATAATATTCACTAATATCTTCATAAATTTTAACCAGATTGAACAAAATTTACAATGCATCGTAATAGTTGTGAACGATACCTTCTTTGCTTATTGGCATAATCTTTTCCATTTCTAATTCTATGACAGTCGCTGAATTGAATCCAATTTTGTAGTCATCTAACTCTTGAACTTTGATGTGGTCACTGTGAATCAATTCCCAATCCTTAACTATAGTTGATCTTGTGTTGGTACTAAAATTGAGTCGCTCACCTTCTGATTCTTGCCCTCGATTAGTTGAATGTGTTATCGTTGATTTTGATCTTGCTCGATGAAAGGACCCATGTGTTGCCCTTAATCTTGAATCATTTGTTGTTAATGTTGTTGTCTGTAAGGTTATATAAGAAGGCTGATGCAACCAAAGCAACCAAATACTTCCTACATGCATGCACTACGTATAAGGTAGAAGTTGCTTCGTAAGTTTTACACTATGCACAGAAAATACTCTAACTATAAAATCTTCCGAAGCCAAAGACCAAATCTTCCGAAGCCAAGATGAAGTCTTCCAAATATTCAAGGACAAAGTCTTCCGAAGCCAAATAAAGAGAAGACTGATTTCTTCAAAAGACAAAGGAGAATATGCTTTCCTTGGATGTACTTTTGCATAAAGCTGACTCACTTTCCGCTGCAGTTCTGATGTTTCACCAACTTGCATAAGTTGGTGAAAATGTCCATGCTCTTGCACCTGTACATTGAGGTCTAGAGTCTGCAACTTTCTACTTTATGTATTTTATCCTTATTGTAATATATTAGGATGTGAGCTATGGTATGTCATAGTTACTAGTCAAAAGACAATCTGTCTTTTGACTCTACATTGATTTTCTTGTCTGTCAATGTTTCCAACTAGCTTTCAAAGTATAGCCGGTTGTACAGTGTAGCATAAAGTATCTCAGGGTCGTGTATTTTTATTTATGCATTGTAACACTTATAAAAGAACTTGAGATTAATATACAACATTCTTGAAAACTATATATATTGTTTTTGAGTTCGGTCTTCTTGGACTGCTTATGTTCTTTGCATCTCATACCTAAACCCGATTTCTTATTTGATATGTTAAGTGTTCTTACACTCTCCTCCTTATAAGACTAATTGTATTGACCTCCCTTAACTGGTTCTTTATTGCCCTCACCCACTATCAGAGGAAAGAATGCACTAATACCATTGTTATGTACAAAAATGGTATTCAAGAGACCAAAAGCTAAAGATATAAAAGAACGAGAATCAGAGAATAGAAGGATATTCACTCACAAAATCATTAGCTGCCTTCCTCATTTATCAGA
>BJCO01647278.1:0-10408 GCA_018326465.1 Flaveria floridana | reverse complement strand
GTTTGATGTTACTATCAAGTGACATCAGCATTCGTCATTTTTCCTATAAAAGGAAGATGACCTAATTGTAATCCTTGCCGAAACGTGTGAGCAATAGAAAATACCTTTTTGGCAGAATTATTCTCTCTCTCTATATTTGTACTGTTACATGTAAAGTCCTTTGTGTTCTTGCTTGTAATTGCTAATTCTCGTGCTAAATCCGCTACGAATACAACCTAATTGATCAAACTAGAGGCTGAGATCCTGTCAAGCCCAATTAAACACGGGGCAGGAGGGGAGACTGAAGTAGAAGCTGACCTCTTTATGAGGGTTACCAATAAAGCAAGAGGAGTTAGAGCTGAGATTAAGTATCTGAATGAAAAAGTAAGAAGAACTGATGATCATAACATGGAGATGGATGATCTAGCAAGACAAATGGATCAAACAATTCAAAAGCGATTCAAAAGCCGGTGACCGGAGAAACAAGCAGCCTAAAAACTCAGGAGGAGATTGTTGTTCTAGATGTGCCTGAGACAGAAGTCATCGAAGCTAAACTGGTAGAACAATTTATGTTTGAGCATGATGAGGAGGCCGGATCAAAAGATGTCACAAATCCATTGGCATGTATTTGGTTAAGAGGCGAAGCATACTTGGAGAACTTAGAGCCTGAATACAATGAACAAGGAGCCAGAGCAGATTTAATTCAAGATCCAGAGGCCGAAATTGAAGCCGGAGCTGTTCAAACATAATAGACAAAAGGCTGGAGCTGATTTAGAGACCCCCCTGTGTGAGGTCCAACCTAGGGTGAGTATTGATGACTTGTGTAGGTTGGACTCACCGGCTTGTCAGTGTTTTTATCTTTGTATTTTGATGTTTTCTTTGTAGCGAACCTAACGGCGGTTCGCCCAGTAGACTAGATTTGCTTTGATTATGTTTACGTTTGTATGTTACCGGGCGAACCTGTTTTGGTCGCCCGGTGAAGTTAGACAGTTCTTGGCTGAACAGATTTAGCGAACCTAGGACTGATACTATATGTTGTAATGTTTTCTCTTTGGTAAGGGAACCTTTTGCACATTTTATTGAAAACCTATCTTTGTGTGACGCCTAGAGGTGCTAGGAGCTGATTTGTTCATCATTGTAGCTTTATATCCTCTATTGATCTTTGTTTAATCTTCACTTTGATTGTTAAGCAAGATTCTCTCATGGTTCAATGAATATCAGTGGGATTTGTGTGTGTTTGTGATTATTTGCACTGTTGAATCGATCATTATGGACCAACAATTATTATTATTATTATTATTATTATTATTATTATTATTATTATTATTATTATTATTATTATTATTATTATTATTTGTGTTTTTTGTTAAGTCGCTAATGTGTATGGATACACATACATATCCAAATTTGTTTAAGTGTTGGAAGAACTTAATTGTCTCTAATAATCGTTCAAAGGATAGCCTCTATCCAAATATTATTCTCTACAAAATTTAATACCCATAATAGATGTAAAACATTTGCGGAAAACAATCAGAAGTTGAATATATACGCGAATACATAAGTAAAATTCTGGACGCATTACCAATATTTAGGCGTATGACCACTGTTGGGACGCCTGGGACTTAGGCACATGACCACTGTTTTAGGCGCATGAGCACTGTTGGGTTGCCAAAGACTTAGGCGCATGGGCACTGTTTAGGCGCATAGGCACTGTTCAGGCGCATGGGCACTGTTTAGGCGAATGACTTAGAAAAACGTCCACTTAAATATTTTGTATAAGTCCTTAACTCATCTTGGGGTAGAGGAGGGGTTGTTACAATTTTGTTTTACTTATCATTTTCTAAAATATAAAACTGATAATGAATTATGAGGGTTGTTGAGTAGGCTTAGTATGTCCATGGATTGATATCAGTTCTTACCAATAGTATATTACCTCACGACAGGTACACTTGCCTTTTGTGTGCGTAGTTTAGTATTAGTAATAACCATTTAAAATTGAATCTGTGTAAAAAAACCTTTATCAATATATATATATACTATCTGCACACACCAGCAGAAGTGGTGCACATTTCTTTAACCTTCTTCTCTTGACTAGGATGGGTTGAACTTGAACTAGGACTCCTGGTACTAGAGTCCATAGTTGAGTCTTCAGTCTTTACGACTTCATACCCAGCAGAGATAAAGAATTGTTTTTTCTTGTGATTGAAAGTGGACTTGATCTCTTGGGCTTTCTTTGATTTTCTTTTAGCTGCCCTGATCAAATTCTTACTAGCTGACTTGGCCATCCTTGGTTTCTTCTCTCCCTGAGTATAGTGACCATTCTTAGATTGAACCTCTTCACTCACAACTGGTTCATCCTTTACTATATCCTCTTCATCTTCATCTTACTCTTAAAATGGATCAATAAGAGGCAGCTCATCTTCAAAAGTTCCACACCTTGGAGATTTTAAAAATAATAATGTGTGTGAATGAGTTATTTCACTTAACCCAAGTCCCTGCCTTTTTTGATAACAAACCTTTTGCATGAATAGATAAAGATATGTTGTTCTTGAAGTTTTCCTCTTTAAGAACATATTATTTTGTCCTGGATTTGCTAATCACAAGGCCAACCTTGCATTCAGTTAACTTGGTAACAAGCTCCTTGATCTGAGTCCTGTAATTTGTGTGCTTATCTTTTAAGGTAGAAATGATTTTCTCTCGATCTTCTAATTTAAGTTTGTAGTCATTTTCTGACCTTTTAAAATAAACTTTTAAGATGTTCAAAGACTCAAGATAAGATCTCACTTCCAAGTTATAGGACATGTACATGTTTACTTTAGCAATGCATTTAGGAGTACAAAAATGTTTCAATACCTTGGTTTCATCATGGTTAGCCATCAAGGCATGGTTAGGAGAGACATCTTCTAATTGAAAACTCCAGTCAGAGCCACTTTCTTAACTACAGCCTACTGCTTTGGTTGGTTAGGCTTCTTAGTCTTTAGAGCTCCCTTAGTGTAGTTTGGCATGGGTTATGTTTGGCCACCATTTTTCCTTGGTACCTTACACTCCCTAGCAAAGTGGCCCATCTGATTACAGTTGTAACACTTGTATTTGATTTTATCCAGCCCAAACTTTCCACTAGATACATTGGTTGGAAACTTTCTCCCAGTCCTCTTGTAGTTATTTTTAGTAGAGCCATCTGCTGGACTATCTCCATATACTCAAGGTCATCTGGATGGATATAGACCAGGTCTTAAAGAGTGAAGAGAAAGTAGCAATAACTTTCATCTGACAACACAAAGGCTTTAAGATGAGCTCTTCTCTTGGAATGAGTTTCCTTGGATGTAGTTAGTCCTTGGTGTCTATGGGAAGGTGATGAACGGATCATTTGTGAGTTGTCGGGGTAGCAGATGAGATGATGTTATAGTTCTCTGTTATCCCTTTCAACCACATGGAGGGGTTTAACTCTGTTGATTGCAGGAATAGCTGCTGGATGGATTCTGCTTATTCATCTCCATCTGGTAACTACTCAGGATACCATATAGCTCTATGAGAGTATGGGTGGAGAGGTTTTCATTTCTCTTAATGGCCACATAGTAGTGTGTCCATTGTCTGGGAAGAGAAAACATGAACTTTCTCACAATTTCCCTATTCTCAAGTTTAACTCCAACATCCATCAGATTATCTACAATCTCAATATACCTAAAGTTTTGTTGACTCATAATTTCACCTGTTTTGTGGTGAAATTCTCAAACTACTGCTTCATGAGATCCTTCTTGTTTTCTTTGGCTTCCTCAGACCCTTCATACATAAGATTTGGTGAAACCCAGAGCTGCTTTGTAGTTTTTAACTTCTTGAAGCCTCTTTAGATAGAGTTGGGAAGAGAAGTTTGTAGAACGTTCATGGCCTTCTAATCTATATCAATCTTCTTCCAATCTTCCTTAGAATAGTCAACCATTTAATTTGAAATCATTCCACCGCCAGCAGTAGCAAAAGTGGTGGTTAGGGTGTGAGATCTTGAGACAATAGATCTCCACATCCTACTATCTTGAGACTTGATGAAACCTTCCATTCTCTGGCACCAAGTATTAAAGTCATCAAGAGTGGTGAATGGAGATTTTGTCATGGTGTCGGCTTCCATATCAGCCTTAGTGAAAAGCTGCCATTTGAGCAGGTAAGTGTTTTGTGAAACTAAAGAGATTAAAGATGGTGAGATCTTATAATCAAGAGACTAAAAAGCTCTAATACCAATTGTAGGACTGTTTAAGGGTGATGCAGTAGTTTCACAAGGTTAGAAAGAGTAAACACTTAACAGAGCAAATAGGGAACTGGCAAACGAAACAAAGAACAAGAGTAATGATCACAAGAAAAACAAAGATAATGGTTTTCAAGAATGATGTATATTACTCTCAAGTGTTTTATAATTGATACAAGGCTTAGTCTAAGGACTGGTATATGAGACACTTTATACTATATCCTACAACCGGCCATACTTTAAGTCCAACTGGAACACTAATCTAGACAACATGATCAACGTAAACTCAAAAGGAAAATTGTCTTTTGACTAGTGACTATGACATGTCATAGCTCATATCTTAATCTATTACAGAAATGATAAAAAACCAAGAGTGGAATGTTACAGACTCAAAGACCTTAATCTACAGTTGACAAAAGTATGGAGATATCACCAACTTGTATAAGTTGGTGAGTCTTTAAAGATGGTAGCGGATTGTGGTTCAGCCTTTATCAAAAGCATATTAGAGAAAGCATGTATTCTCTTTCTTCAGAAGAAGTCAATCTCTTTGCTTCGGAAGAGTTTGTCTTGAAGCTTTGGAAGACTTCATCTTTGTCTTTGAAAGAATTGGTCTTTGTGCAATTGTCATGCATTCTGAAGTAACTTCATTGTACTTCAGAATGCTTGTTGAGAGAATTTTGGTTTGCATCAGCCTCTAAGATAACTCTTACAATCTTGTGGACCTCTTCAGTAATAGCCTCTCTAACAACAGGCTCCAGAGTAATCCTCTTTTCTGAATGATGAGAGTTTTCCTCAGTAGAAATATGAACAGAGTCCACATGCACATCATCAGTTGTTTGCTTTCGATTATACTTGACTAGTGGCCTAACCCTGATACCATCACGAGCTCCTCCATGAGCAGCCTTCCTTCTAACCATTGCTTTCTATAAGATATAAAACCGACGTTGTCATTCATGTAATAATTCAGATCATGTCAAGTACTACAAGTTTTTAATGATAGTAGCCAATAGTTATTAACTACTTACTTTACTTTACATGTCCCAAACATTCCCTATCCTGAGTCATATTAGTTCTAAATCCTACTATGAGCACTCTAATCACTATGAATCTTTACTACCTTTAACATTTAACTTTAAACTTTAATTTTACCAACCTGGCACGAAGCTATTGGCACTGACATCCCTTAATTGATTCCCATTCTCAGCTCGAGTTTAGACATCTAAGTGCCTAAGTCTCTCAAACTATGGCTCTGATAACAACTTGTAAGGCCCTGATTACAGGCAACCTCATAGTTGGATTCGAACATCAAAAACACAAGTTCTCGAATACAAAATTTCATCAATATAAGCAGTGGAACATAAAACATTGTCATAATTTACTAGTTACATCAAACAATGATAACTTTAACTATGACAGGATGCCAATGTCGACCAAGTGCCAAGTTGCTTCCAAATCCATGCCAAGATCACAACTTATTCCAGTGACATACCCGTTGATCTAATATGCATACAAAATTCAGCGACGCTGAGTGAGCTCTAGGTTTACTTTATAAAATTTCTTTAACCGCACTTTATCAAAAATATACTATCTTTCATACTTTAGCAACACATACACTTTAATTTTATGCTTACGCTAAGGTAAGGCTCATCTAGCTTCTATTATACATACTCTCTAACCATACTTTAGCTTTTACTTTAACGTTTCTTTATCACTATATTATCTTTACTTTATCTGTACTTTATCTTTACTTTATCGGTACTTTATCTTTACTTTATCGTTATTATCTTATGAGATTGTACTTTGTACAACACTACTTTAGCCATTGCTCGTGTGGAACACAAGACTTTACTGTCGCTTGCCATTACGCAAGACTCCTGTCTGGCTTGCAACACATGCAAGACTCTTGTCGCTTGCCATTATGCAAGAATCTTGTGTTGAGGGTTGAAAATACATCAAGACCTCTATGCTTGCAACACTTATTTAGCATACTTTAACATTTTCACAGTTGTGTTTTAACGGGTAACTGTTCTTGAATCTATTATTCAAGTTCTTTAAAATTTTACATATGAACCTTACTATGTTTACTCTAAATCTTTAACTGTAGTAATACATATATTTTCTTTCTTTAGCTATAAATTCCTTAATATCACTATCTTTATTTACTCAGTTTACCAGTGTAACTATACTGATTCAAAGCTAAAACCCTATGAGAAACCAACTATGCAAGAACAAGGATTTGCACAAGAACCACCACTCGCGTGATAACTTTCCATGCAAGTTTCACTCTTCGCACGAGAACTATGACAATAACCGTCTACTGCGAAACTCATTCATTCGCGCGAGAACTTCACCATTCGCGTAACAATATTCACACGAGAACTATTCTTCATGTGATAACCTGCCATATAAGTTTCCATTTCACGCGAAAACTATCAAAGTAACCGCCTAAAACGAGAACCCATCTGTTTGTACGAGAACTATCATTCTACCCGAAACTTTATCCCCAAGTCATCGACTTTTGAACTATTTTCAACGATTAAACGCATACTATGCAAATAAAACTATAATACTATATCCAGGTCATCAATAAGGTATGCATATTAGCCCTAAATCATGAAAAAACTTGTAAAAAGAGTGGTCTAGAACTCACCTTATGATATTTGCACAAGAACGATACCAAACCGAGAACTTTTCGATCGAGAGCTACATAATCATGCACTTATAAAATTACCCATCGTACATATGGGCATAAATACATCAAATATTATCGAATACATACCTTGAACATTACCTTGCAATACTTTCTCACACACACTTTCTCTCTAAGCTCAACAAATGAACTTTTCACATGAAGTCGAGAAAATTAGGTGTTTTGGCCTATTTATAGGATTCCCATCCTTTATAGGTGTTCTCACGCAAGAACTCCCAGTCACGCAGAAAGTTTGCATTTCTTTAAACATTTTTGGGGTGTTACAGATTCTACGTATGTATAACTTACACACAAAAATGTCTTACTTATACAACAAAATACAATTATTATTATTTAAACATATGAACTCACCATCCATCTATTAACCTTTTTCAGGAGTTTATTTCAAGAAATAAAAATGCTTGAGTTTGTTACGACATGCATTGGCCTTAAAAGAATATTAAGAAGATCCTTGCATGTGATATCTTTTGTTTAAGTTGTTTAGACTTTATGTTGGTTTTGCGATTGTACTTTTGTGGTTGTTTGTATATACTTGATTTTAGTTGGGTGTGTTTTGCCCTTTTTGCTTGTACCATTTTGGACAAAGACCCTAGTTTTACGTTTGTGCTTACCTTTCAAGAATTGGCTAACTAGATATACAATCTCCAAACTATGTGATGGTCGACGTCATGACTCATTATATAAGACCTTGCATTAGTATTTCTCTCTCAAAAACCAATGTGTTATGACGATCTCATATGTTTCATCCTCATCGCATCCTCTATACTTGTTGTCTAAACATCTACCTGGCTTCCTAACTCCGGGTTATTACAAGTAGAGATTCTACATATAATCTTCGGGGTACTTAAAGGCTTAATGATGGTATGAATGGTATAATATCATAGAGTTTCTATTTGGAAATATAGAAAACGATTGAGATATTGGGCAATGGAATGAGCCTCAAGACTTGTATTTATACACATTATACATAGATACATACAAACATACATACATACATACATATATATATATATACATATATATACACACACACACACATATATATGTATGTATAAATATGTGTGTGTGTGTGTGTATATATGTATGCATGGATGTATGTATGCATGTATGTGTAGGGTTAGGATCATTACAGACCCACTTTTTATTTTCAAAACTACAGAACCATTGATTTACATAAATGTATATTAAGTCTGGTAATACTTGAACTGTTTTACATATGTGTATATCAGACATGAACAATAAACTATAAAAAAAACTAAATATCACCAGGTTTAACTTATATCTATGTAAACCAATGGTTTATAATTTACATTTATGTAAGTCAATGGTTCTTTTGGTTCTGAAAATAAAAAATGGTTTTGTAATGATCCTGATCCTGTATGTGTGTGTGTGTATATATATATATATATACATATCTTAACCATGTAATTTTATCAAAAGTGGTGAAGTTTTATCATGGATATACATTGGAAATTCTTTAAGATTCATCAAAGTTATATTTTAAAAGATGTTCAAATAGGATCTAAAATTTTCACGCGAGTCATAAACATTGACTTTCTTATTCACATTAGTTTGACTAGTAAATGATGATCATGACAGCTTGGGATGAGTTGAAAGGTTACTAAGCATGGTTCAAGACTTGCATACTAGCTTGATAGCTTATATTTTACTAAAGACATCTTTTGTTATGTTTAAGACAATACTTATCTAATTACTTATTAGATTGTGATGTTATGTCTCATAAAAGTTTCGGTTTAAACGATATGTTTGTGATGTGTAAACCTAACTGTGAGGTCTCTTAAAGGCCTTACAAATTCAATGATTTTGATGAGGATTGGGCTTTTAATGGTGATTATAGTCCTTATTTTGATCCATATGAATATGACCCTTCATATGAAGTATTTTCATGGAAAGTAATTCACAATGTGTTATTCACATGTATTGTTATTCTTCAAACTTGTATTGTTTCATAAGAAATTTAATGATTTGAAACAATTCAGCTTATAGATGACATGTGGAAGTTACCTTCGTGAATTTTTAATGGTGATTATAGTCCTTATTTTGATCCATATGAATACGACCCTTCACATGAAGTTCTCATAGAAAGTAATTCACAATGTGTTATTCATATGTATTTTTAGTCTTCAAACTTGTATTGTTTCATAAGAAAATTAATGATTTGAAAAAATTCAGTTTATAGATGATACATGAAAGTTACCTTGATGTATATATTAGAAATTAATAAATATGTAGATATAAATAACAAATAAATGAGAAATATTTATATAGAACTCCCTCATAGTCACTAGGAAGGGGTAATTCTAATGACAGACATAATTTAGTAATTAAATATTAATAACCATGACTAGATATTAGCTATCAAGCATACATGGGTGGCTGTAGGTATACATACGTACATTAACACCTACAAAGTATCTATTTATTTTAGCGGATAAGTACCAACAGCAAAGCGATACGTGTTGTGCTATACATTTGTTGGAAACACGTTCTTACAGACTGTGGGTCTACTGTTGTAATGTATCGACTAATATGAGTTGTCTGCTATAGAGGGGTAGCGTTGGACGACTAGGTCTTAACGCTAAGGACACGTATCATGTTCTTATACTTCAAATGAAAAGGACTAAGTCATAGATGTTATGTTTGAAATATGTGCGACCAGCCGTCAAACCCGCACATGTCATGATATAAGTGGTTTGGGAGATGGTTACATTTCACTTTACTATGACATCATCGTATTGGCACCTGGGTATGTTTATTTTTTAGGTGACAAAGTTCATGTACATCTTGGCAATTTACTTGGTCAAAAGTACTTTTTGATGATTTTCCTAAGAATTTGCTTTTTTATGAATGAATAAATAAATAGATTAAACTTAATATTATATCTAGTTATTTTATAAAGTACATGTTACGGAAAACAAAACAAAATGGGTGTATTCATAAGTGTACACTTATCACGAGTACTTAGCATCAATCTGCTAAATGTTTGAATCAAGTCGAGCGTAAGGGAGTTGATAAAGCTTGAATAGTCACGCGAGTTTAAAAAACCTATATATAGAGGAGAGTTCAAATGTTAACCCACTATTATTGTGATTAGCTTGTTAAATTTTCAAGATCAATTAAAATCATTATTTTTTATTATAATAACATCATTACACTATGCAAAAAATATTATTTTATGTATATGTGTAAATTCATAAGCGTAAAATTTTTTACAGCAGTGTAAATTACATTTACATCTGTAAATATTTACGAGATGTAAGTGGCACGTACACTAGTGCAAATTTATTTATGCTTATGAATTTACAAATATACATAAAACAATATATTTTTGTATATGTGTAATGATGATATTCTAAAAAAATAATGATTTTGATTGATTTTAAAGAGTTAGCACGGTTATCGCAAAGGAGGGTGAACATTTGTACCCTTCATTATATATATATATATATATATATATATATATA
>BJCO01647271.1:0-21814 GCA_018326465.1 Flaveria floridana | reverse complement strand
TGTGGCCAATGAGCTAAGCATGATGAAAACAAAACTGATAAACCAAGAGTTAAGGGAGAAAAAGAAGGATGATATGATTGAAGGCTTGACAAAGATGGTGCTTGATCAACAAGAACTGATCAAGACACTGTTCAAGGAGGTAAACTCTCTGAAGGAAGCGGCTGGCCTGCCAGATGTTAGATCTGAAGAGGAAATCAATGACCTCACCGATACCTCCAAATACACATTTCTGAAGGTGGGGAGTTTTTCTGTGGCAGGAGAGGGCCCAAGTTCAGCAGCTGGTACTAGTAATGCTGCAGGATCAAGTCGAGGGAAGGACAAAGATGATGAACCTGTTGATGCTGAAGGAACTCAGGGTGAGGATGATGATGTAGAGGTTGTGAATGAAGATTTTGTGGATTTGGGGCTTGATATTGAAAAGGACTTAACTGGTGAGGAGGTTGTGGGGGAGAAGCAATGAATGGAGAAAGAAAAACAAGCTGAGATGAAGTTAGTAGATGAAGAGGAGGAAGTTGAGGAACAGTTGGTGGATTACAGCTCAGAACCAGAATTTTATGAGGTTGATGAACATCCAGTGACCTATGTGACTGATACTGGGTCAGCTAAAACTGGAACGGTGGAGTTAGATCAATCTGATTGGTTTGTTAAAGAAAAGGAGGCTGAAGAGATAACTCCACTGTTCTAGAACATCAAAAACCCTACAAGAAAAGAGAGCGATAAGAAGATATTCAGTTGGAAATACTACTCTGAGCTCAAATTGTTTATGATCAAGAGAAGGGGAAGGGGAATATCTTAAGTTCACAAAAGAAAAGCTTTTAAAACCCTCCCGAGATGGGATTTGAGGAGATTGGCAGAGATTCCTTTAATTGGAGCTGAACAAAGTGAACGAGCCAAGTTGCTGGAAATAGAAATTAAAAAGGGTTTGACAGATAACTTCAATGCTTTTGGTTTCATGAAGATGGAAAGAACGAGGCCGAAGAAAGACGTTGATTGGGTGACCGGGAAAGGCAAGATTGTGCTTAAACTGAAACCAGCAAAGACTGTGGATCACATTAGAATACCTGATCCTCTTCCCCTGAGACTACAAGCATTTGAAAAATGGTTCTATGATAACAACACCGGGGAAGCAGTGATTAGAGTAAAAGGAGCCCCTGAAATCAGACTATTTGATCCAGTGGAAGTATTTTCTTTCAGCGATGAGGAATTGGTGATTTCTGTGCGAGAATCATATAAAAGTTGGGGCTGGAGCTGAAACGTTGGAAGAAGCTATCCTCTTTATGAGAGTAGCTAACAAGGCTAGGGGATTAAGAGCTGAAGTCCGGGAGCTGTCAAGAAAAATAATTCAAGCGGTCGAAACAAGGATGGATCTGGATGATTTGAGTAAATAGTTGGATCAATCAATTTCAAGAAGGTTTGAAAAGCTGGTGGTGGATGAGACTGGTGGGTCTGGAGCTAATGCTGGGGAGCAAACCGTGCAAGATCAGGAGGAGGTTGTAGTTGTAGATTCACCAGATCAAGAAGTCAATGAAGCTGGGTTTGTTAAGAACTTTATTGTTGATATTGAATCAGAGGCAGGATCTGAAGATGTTACTAATCCATTGGCCGGGATTGAGTCAGGGCAGGAGCTTTCATTGAGAATTTCGAGGCCGAAGTTGATGATGAAGCTGGAGCTGATTGAGAAGACCCCTCTAGGTGAGGTCTAACCTAGGGGGAGTATTGATGATCTAGATAGGTTGGACTCACGTAGTTTAGTTTAGCTTATTTTGTCTTCTATGTAATAGGACTAATGTTAGATGATTTTCATTTATGTAAGTAATGTCTAGTTTGTTTTATCTTTGTTTCGCACTGACCCAGTGAAACTACGAGCGAATCTATAGATTCGCTCGTAGTCAGCTGATAAAGGTCACCCGGCGAAACTGTTGTTTGCTGCCGGGTGAATCTACTTTCTGGTCAGGGTAGTTTCGCCCGAGCGAAACTACCAGCGAATTTATCACTGTTTATATATTTTCAACTCTTGTAACTTTGAGAGCAAGTTTTGCTAAACCTAATCGAAATACACTTTTGCATTACTGTTTTTCATAGCATATTTGAGGCTGGAATTGCATTTGTTTACATCATTGAGCCTTGTTTGTGAGTATTGATTGAGTTTGGGTCATATGGTTTTATTTTGAAACTCTTTTCTTTGTTTTACTCTGTTGATTCGATATTTGTGGGATATCACTGTGATTATCATTTCATTAGCACTGAAATCGATCACCAATGGACCGGCATAGTGCTCATCAGAATCAAGACCATTCCCTTCATCATCAGTTGGTCAGGATTTCTCAGACTTTTAAAGTATCTCCTCATGTCATAGAGATCATGTAGAGGGAGGTCAGGTATGTTTTGCCAGAAGTACATGTCTTGACCCCCTTGGTCTCTAGTGACATACCATCTATCTTGGTTAGTAGCAAATACCTAAGACAAGATGGGTCTCTCAGCAGCAAGAGGCTTTACTATGAGTGGACTTTGCTGAACAGCCTCTTCTTAAGCACTTTTAGGATGTTCTGACCCATCTTGAGGTGCAGAGGTGGATGCCTTGGACTTTTTCTTCTTTTTTATCCCATCTGATGGCCATCCTTTTTATCTTTCTATACTTTAACTGAGAAGACTGGTCAAAAGTACCAGATTGTTCTTGTATGTCCTTCTCAGTTGGGTCCTTGTCCTTCACAGGTTTAGAAAGAGAAGGGTTAGGACCTTGCTCTATATCAGAAGATGAAGTTAGCTATGATGCAGCACTAGGTCCAGGTTATGTTGTCTCTTGGGGTTCAACCTTGACCTTAGCTTTACGTGCAGCCTTACTTGGTGCAAAATGCAAGTTAACCAGCTCACCCCTTTTGATATTCTGCTTGATCATTCTAATATGCTCATCCATGGTGGATAGAGACATTAGACCAAGTCTCATTCCAGAGAACCCATATAGCTTCAAGAAGCTCACCATCTTTTGTTTGTTAGTAGAATTCTTTAGATTTGCTCTGATGGTGGCTCTTGACTTCTTCCCTCATCTTCTTCTTCGCAATTTTTTACTCTTTTTGCACTTCTTGCTTAAGCTGCTTGAGGCATTCAAATTCAATGTATTCATAGGATAAAGGAAAAAGTTCTGCTTCCTGATAGAGACATATGGCACTCAGGTAGGTAATCATAATTTGCATGTCTTGTTCTCTACCTACATGAGTTTGTTGCTCAGTAGCCATAGCCTCTTCCTCAGGACTTTCCTAAACTAGGGAGATAGTAGGAGCTTTGTAAAGTCTCTTTCTTCTCCTTTCTTCTTTAATTTTGAGGAGCAATTCTGTATCCTTAGTCTCCTTTCTCTCTTTTGACACTTACATGATAACAAGTTCATCCAATTTCTCTAAGGGGAGAGAGATGAGTTTATCAACATTGTAGTTCCTAGACCCCAGATACTTCAATCTGGCCGCCCTTAACTCATCTTCTTGAGTATCTAGCTTGGGGGCAGCCCTGATTGCAGCTTCCATGAAGCCAGGGGTCTCACTTAAATTCTCTCCCTTTGTCTTAATCTTCCTCTCTCTTTCCTCCTTCTCAATCTCCTCATAGGTCATATTCCTCTTCCCTTTATCAGTCACAAACTTGTGTAACTCAGGATGGAGAGAGCTTTGTCCTTTATTGCTTGGTGCTGCACTGGAGCTCTTGCCAAAGAGAGGTTGCAAGAAACCTTCACCAGCTGGTGCCTCACTAAGGGTAATTAGTGTTGAAATAGTTCTTGTCTCAAGGTTCACAGGCTTAAACACTAGGCATTTAGTAAAGGTTTCCCCTTTGAAGTTAATCTTAGGGTCCACCTCAACATCCAGTTGACTAACAGTCTTGCCTGCTAGCCTTTGTTTATATAGCTTGGTTCTTCTCTTGAAATCTTTAAGCACCCTATCTTGAATCCTATCAGCTAACCTTGTAGCTTGCCTACTTTGACTTGGATTGGCAAGGGGCAGGTCAACTAAATAGGTGCTCTTATAGTATCTTAGGTTGTATACAGGATTGATGTTTGTCTCTCAACATAATATTTTCCTCACAAACTCACTAAGTCTCACTCATTTGATGATGTAGAATCTTTAACTAAATTGATGATAATATACTAAGTTAATGAACAAAAGAAATGATTTTTGAAGATACTTCTATATATTACTTTTCAACTTAGTGCTACAAAACTCTTATGAAGCATGCATAATGAGTTACATTGAGAAACTATATATACTACTATCTACAGCCAGTTATACTAAGAAAATCAGTTGGAACTTACATCTAAATAGATACTACATTGCTAGAAGTAAGGTATCAAAGATAAAATACTATCCTAGATTAGGTAGTTATGATTGTCCATGACTTACATTTTGTTACCTATTGAAGTTGGTAACTGAACTAATTGATAAAAGGTGAAAAATGAAATAAAGTATGGTCAACTACATGGGTGTGGGAAAACACCATGCAGTATATCATAGTTGACAGCATGTGTCAGTCAGACCATACTTATGTCCACTGGTCCGTAGTTAGTTTATCCAAAGGTTAAATGGCTTTGGCAGAATAAGTTCTTCTGAAACCATTTATACTTCGGAAGAGATAACTTCTTTCGAGACTTCTGGAAGACTTCATGACTTTGTCCTTCAGAAGACTTTGTCTTGAATCTTCTAAGTGTTTTACTATGGAAGGAGAACTACTTAGTCTCGGAAGACTGAGTTCTTCCTTCACAAGCTCTTCCTTCAGAAGTTCTTCCTTCAGAAGTTCTTCCTTCAGAAGTTCTTCCTTCAGAAGTTCTTCCTTCAGAAGTTCTTCATCCTTTAATCTTTGGAAGAACTTCAACATAGCTTTAGAAATGCTCCTTTGTCTTCGGAAAACTTTATTCAGCTGTACTCAAAATCTTATGTGTAGTTTTGGTTGCACTAGCCTCATCTGATCCAACAAACTCCCCCTAGGCTGATGCTACCAAAACTTCACTTCCTTTTTTTTCTTAAAACTTTCAACACCAAGGAAAGGAGGTATTTGTCAATTTCCTTATTCTTTCCTGAAGTGGTGCTGAGAAGTTTGTACAAGTCATTGGTAGAGAGGAGATCCAATCTATTGCTATAGATGACATGTACCCTTTGTTGTGGCCCTCTGAAGAGAGTTAGTTGATGGGAATTATAGTCATATTCCCATTAGGGCCTTGAATCATTTAATGGAATAACTTTCCTTTAGTAGTGCCATCTTCTTCTTCTTCCTTTCTTTGCTTCAACTCCTCTTTAGTTCTTTCTTTCTTTTTTAGCTCAACAAGATGAAGGCTGCTTAGGTGATTTTTGATATGAGCAGCTACTTGGGAGTTTGAGGGATTGTAGAATGGCTTCTCTACTAACTCCGCAATGTTGAATCTACTTGAGTGTAGCAGAGATGGTGGGTCAAGTCTATTGACTTTACCATTCTCTCTTTCTACAACAAATTTATGAGAAGATTCATCAAACCTCCACTGGAAAATTTTAATCCTAGGAGTGAGGGACATATTTGGCATTTTATCCCCTTTCCTGGTGTCTAGTAAAGTCACCAGTCTTCTTCTCGGCTTCTTTTCTTCTTCCTTGAAGGAGTCAAAGTTGGTAGCCAAGAGTTGAAGAGCTTGGTCCAGTGTTCCCTAGGGAAGATCAAGGAATGCATCTCTTATGAGGGAACATGAAGAGCCATCAATGTATCTCAGTGTTATGGACTCTTCCTCACAAGAGATGTCACTTAGGGTTATGTAGTTAATGAGCTTCCCTTTGATCTCCTTAAATTTCTCTAAGGTCAGAGGTTTTGATGGTTCAGAGGATGGCTTGGGTAATGGTTAGATTTTGGGTTTTAGGATGAGTAATGGTGGTGGTTATTGAGGGGCAATGAATGAGGCTGGTGTTAAGGCTGATGGAGTAGTTTCAGGAGTGTAAGGTTCAGTAGTTGGTTCAGTTTTGATAGGAAAGGGAGGAAGTGTAGGCTCAGGTTTTGTTAGTTGTGGTTTGGGTGTTGGTTTGGGTTCCATCCTCTGTTCACCTTGAGTTTGCTATACCTCTTTCCTTCTTCCTAAGTGAATATCAGCTTTGATATCACTGACATGTCGTTGTAGGGTCTTCTCAGACATGGGACTTACTTGCTTTCCTGTGAAGCTGTGGGCCCTGAGATAAGGCTTTAACTTTTCTCTAGCAGCTTTCTTCCTCTCCTTGTTCATCTGATCTTGTTCTTTGTTAAAAAGGAACAATCATCTCATTTTCATGAGGAGTCAACTCCTCTTGAGAATCACCCCTTGAACATAGGAAGGCTATCCTCTGCGACCTCTGCCTTAGTTTAGCTCCTTGTTTCTTTCTCCTCTTCTCTTCCTCTTTGGCCAACCTTGGTGCTTCCTCCTTCTCCTTTTGCAGCAGGGTTTACTTCTCCAGTTTCATAAGTTCATCAAGTGGGAGTAGGAGCATTTATTCATTATCCACTCCCAGATTAACGAGCCTGTCTATCACCTCCACTCTTCTTTTGTTGTTGATAGACTCTTGAGCTGCTGATGCTGCCTTGCTGCTTGTAGCCAGCAGTTTCCTAGTGTTGAGTCTACCTTTCCTTTTTAGCTTTTCCAACCTTTCTTCTTCAAGAATCTCTTCAGCGGTCATCTTCATTTTTCCTTTAGGATCTGAGGAAGATTCAGCCTTTGAAGATTCTGGCTTGGATGATTTAGGTTGGGGAGAGTGGGGTTGAACTTATAGTGTTAAAGAGAGGGATTTTGAGGAAGTCCTCACTGTTTACCTCAGAGGCAAGATCAAGAATTTCCTCTGTGATAAGTAGATCATTAGACAAAGATGACAATTTAATAATCCCTTCTGCATCTTGAAGTTCAGCTTCAGAAGAGATTGGAATATCACTACCTGTCCTAACTGATTCAGTTGCTGGGCCATGAGTCCTTATTTCCCGTTCAATGTCAATCTCAGGTTCAATAGGGACATTAGTTTGACAAACTTCTTTCTCAGTGGTAGGTGGTCCACTCAACATTTGAAGCTCTTCAGCTCCAAAGTAGGCTACTGCAACATCAGGCGAGGGTTGTTCAAGTAAGGAGCTTATGAGATACTTGGTTAAGGATCTGTGAAGATCAATAAGAATCCTAGGATCCACTTGAATTACTATAGGAGGTGGCTAAGGGAATATGGTTATAGAGTATTATGGTGTATGATAAGTTAAAGATGGAGTTGAGATGGTCAGGTAAGTTCCTCATGACTTTAACTCTGTACATGCTCCTCCTTTTTGGTATTATCATATTGAGAAGAAGATGAGCTAGAGGAAGAACATAAAGAGACTTGAATAGGTATATGCCTAACAGACTTCTCAATCTATGTCTCAACTAGTTTGACCTTAAGATTTTTAATCTCAAGTTGCTGAGCGGCAGACTTATTCTCTAAATTTCTAACCTTGAATTCAAGGTTTCAGACTTTAGAAAGTTGGTACTGAATGGTGAGTTGTAGACTTCTCTCATCTTCTTTTGAAGAATCATGGGGAAATGAGATAACATACCTTGTATGTTCATACTCATCACCAGATGTGGTTTCTTGGCACCCTTGTTTCCCTTGCAGACTGATGTCCCTTTCAAAGATATCAATTAGCAAGGTTGCTGTAGACTCAATCTTAGGTATTTCACCACTATCCTTAGGGGTCAATGAGACACTCTCAGTAGTGGTAGCTGACATAAGTCCCCTCCAAACCTATAGGAATCACCTCAGTTTAGCTTAACTGATGTGGGCTAGAAATCAGATGTTCCCTAGGGCTCAGTTGATCTGGAGAGTGGTGTGGTAAATCAACATCATAGCCCTGAGGAAACATGAGATCCTTATCAGATTGGGTTAATAGGTCAGTGAAGGATATAGAAGGTATACCTAATGACCCGGGACCTTGGCCAACATCTAGTGGCATTGAGTCAGTTATGTGGATGTCCCTTTTTGGCTACTCAGGGGAGTGTTAGGACTCACCCTGAGGGCTTGAAGCTTGGGCAACGGGCTCAGCAGGTTGAGACTGAGGAGACTCAATGCTAATATTAAGGTCAATTATGGAGGATGGATGGACCTTTGGCTGAGTGGGAGCCCTTTGTTCCCCTCTAGCCTTTTGGCTTGAACAGAGGGGACTTGTTCAATCATAGTAGATTGAACAAGAGTTCGTTTAGGGCATCTTTGATAGGTGAACCTAATAGGGTGGGAATAAGTGATTGGCTATGAAGTGGTGGTGTCTGGTGTGGGTTCATCACCTGCTAGGTCTGTAGGCATGTCACCAGGAGCCATTGGCTCAAGAATACTTGGAAGGAGGTTAGTGAACCTTCTAGTAAAGTTGGTGGATATCTTCTTTAGCATTTTGAAGATACCCTGCCTCATTTGGGGAATAACTAGAACATCTGCATATTCTAGCTTATCTTGCTCCAACTCACAATTGATTATGTGCTAGATATACCTAGGATACATGTATAATGTATTCCTGGTGAGATTACCTTTTAAGATATTCAACACAAATCGAGAGTAGTTGAATCTGAGGCCCTGTACCAACCTATGGACTAAGCAGCCCAGAACATAAGGGATTTGATCCCAACCCGCTGACTTGTTTGATAAGCTGTGAAGGATGACATGCAACAAGAACTTCTAGTTGTAGGAGATGTTAAACTTATAGACTGTGGACTTGCTGACATTCCTTCCATATCCTATTTGGGTATATGTGTCTTCCAAATCTTGTTTGGGGAAGTCAGTGGGGGCACCTTCATCATGAAGCTCCAGATGCTCCCAGATGGTGGTTTCACTAACAGTAATCTCCTATCCGCATACTTTAGACCGGATAACCCTTTGACCGTTAAGCATTTCATTATGACCATTGGCCCAGGATTCAGCCATATGGTTTGAGTAGATGGTGAGGTTAATGGTGAGAGCAATAAAATATGTGATTGGGTTAGGAATTGGATGATTGGGGCAAAATCGGCATCTTGGAAGAGTCAAAGATGTCGACCTAGTTGTGCTGGAGATTCAAGGCCATTGTTTGGTGAAGATACTGTTTTAAGGAGTTTCAGAGTAGTAATTTGAGAGTGAGTGAAGATGAAAATTGAAATTTTAGGGCTTTTAAAGTGGTAAAGAAAGTAAAGAAAAAAGTTAGAACTATTTAAATGGTGGTTAAAAATAAAACCAATAAGGTGAAAGGATGTTTTGGATTCCGATTTGACAGGGGCGGTAAGAAAGACCTTTTATAATATTCCGACAATCATCAATAAAATCTTACTTTTTGCAGAGTAGGGCCCAAAGATTTCCGTTACACAGTAAAGTTTTCTTCCGAGAGTAAAATTGCTTCTGAGAGAACACTTGTGTTTCTCTTTCTTGATCGTCTTCCAAAGCCACTTTATCACCTGAAGCAAATAATTTCCGAGAGAAGAAGTTAGTAGCCTTCATAAGGAAATTTGATCTATGGTCAAATGATATTTCAAGGCTAAACACTCTTCGGAAGAGAATACTTATGCAGAGGAATTTGCCTTCGAAAGATGAATAAGGATTTCTTCCGGCGGTAAATTTTTCTTTGGAAGAATATATACTTAGATAATTTTGGAGAAAACCTTTTGTAACAGGGCTTAGATTGTAAATAGGTAACATAGAAATGACATATTTTCAAAAGATTTTCAAAGGAGATGTATTAATAAATGTTGATCATCCCAATAGCGGTAATTAAATACTTAAGTCTTTGTTCATCAAAGGATTTGGTGAACAAATCAACATGTTGTTCATTTGAATCAACTTTGACTATTTTGATCAAGTTTTTCTCATTTATATCTCGAATGAATGATACCTGATATTAATATGTCTTGTCTTGGAGTGCTTGACTGGATTTTCTATGATAGAAATAGCACTCTTGTTGTCTATGTGGATAGGAGTCTCCATGAAGTTGAAACCATATTCTAACATTTGATTCTAAATCCATAGAAGTTGAGCGTAGTAGCTTGCAGCAGTGATGTATTCAGCTTCAGCGGTTGATGTAGAGACACATGATTGCTTCCTGCATTGCCAAGAGATGATCCTTCTACTTAGAAATTCACATCATCTTGATGTGGATTTCTTGTTAATATTGCAGCCACCATAATCACTGTCAGTGTAACCGTAAAGATTTAAATCCCTGTTAGGATACCAAAGGCCTAGTTTGGGAGCTCCTTTAAGATATCTAAGAATTATCTTGATAGAAATTAGGTGAGACACCTTGGGAGCTTCCTGATATCTTGCACAGATGCAGGTTGCAAACATGATATCAGGTCTACTTATAGTGAGATACATTAGAGATCCAATAATTGCCCTGTATTGATGCTGATCAGTGTCCTTCCCCTCGGAGTCAGGACAAAGATTGTGATTTATTTGTATAGGTTTTTTGGCTGGCTTACAATCTTTCATATAAAATCTTTCTAAGATGTCCTTGACATACTTAGATTGATTGATGAAAAACCCTTCTTCCATATGTTTTACTTTAATTCCTAGGAAGAAGTCCATCTTTCCTATTGAAATCATTTAAAATTTCTTCCTCATGATGCTTTCAAAGTCTTTGCATATTTGATTATTAGATGAACCAAATATAATGTCATCAACATAGACTTGTACACGTAACATGTCCTTCCCAGACTTCTTTATGAATAATGTCTTGTCTATGGTTTCTCTGGTGTAGCCATTCTTCAGAAGAACTGAGAAAATATCTCATACCATAACCTAGGTGCTTGGTGTAACCCATAAAGAGCTTTATCCAATTTGCACACATAGTTAGGGTGTTGTGGGCCTTCAAATCCAGGTGGCTGGCACACATAGACTTCTCTATGGATATCCCTATACAGAAATGCACATTTGACATTAAGTTGATGGACTGTAACGTTCTTGGATGCTTCAAAAGCAAGGAAGATTCTCACAACCTCATGTCTTGCCATAGGTGCAAAGACAGTAGTGTAATCTATCCCTTCCTCTTATATGTATCCTTGAACTGCAAGTCTAGCCTTGTTCTTGATGATCAAACCTTTATCATCTGTTTTATTCCTGAACACCCACTTGGTGCCAATAGGGACTTGACTAGGTGGCAATGGACATAGGTTTCATACTTTTTTCCTCTTGAATTGAAGCAACTCTTCTTGTATTGCTTCAACCCAACTATTGTCCTTGAGAGCTTCTTCCAACTTCTTGGGTTCCAATTAGGAGATGAAGCATGAGTACAAGCCTATATTCCTATTATGAGTCTATCTTCTAGTTCTCATACCTTCTGAGACATCCCTAATGATGTTCTCAGCCAGATGAATGTTGTGAATCCTGAGTCTTGGAATCATATCTAGTTGCATAGATTGATCCAAGTTTGAAAAGTTTTGCTCAAGATTATCAACATTGATTCTAGCTGATGTCTTATACTTATTTAATAAGGTCTGATTAAATGAATGAGTGAAAACATCAATGGTGTTTTGCTGTGAAGCAATATTAAAAGTTGCCTGTTCCTCCAGATTACTGTCTTCATCAGCTTGGTGTTGAGAGTTAGAGTTGTCAGCTAATGACATTTGAGGCTCAACTAACTGACAACTTCTTGAATCTCAACTGTTTCCTATGATATTCAAGCTTTCAGGACTTGCAGTAGTGGGCGCTTGCTCTTCATGTCTTCTTGGAGAAATTAGAATAGGCCTGGGTAACTCAAACAGTTGATCATCAGAGGAGTCATTTGGAGTTCCAGTTCCAGCTGAAACAACCTCACAAGATTGTTTAGAATAGTTGGGAAACAATTCTAAGCCAAAAATATGGTCAAGGCAATTCCCCTTAACACAAGGAGGGTGCTTATTTACAACAATGTTGGATGATTCCTCAAATTGTTAATTCTTAATTTTGTATACTCTATAGGCTATAGAGCTTGAGGAATACCTAACAAAGATAGCATCATCCGACTTTTCAGTAAATTTTGCTAAATTGTCATTTGTGTTAAGTATGGTACACCTGCTACCAAAAGACCTTATAAATCCAATGAATGGTGGCCTCTTGTTCCATAACTCATAAGGGGTTTTTCCATAGGGCTTAACAAGGAGAACCCTATTCTACACATAGAATGCAGTGCTGACTGCCTCTGCCAAGAAAGTTAACGGTAGTTTTGAATCAGCCAACATAGTTCTTTCAACCGTAATAAGTGTCCTGTTCCTCCTTTCAGCAACACCATTCTATTGAGGAGTTCTAGGAGCACTATATTGTCTGGTAATCCCTTTTGAGTTACAAAATGATTCAAGAACTTGATTCTTAAACTTAGTCCCTTGATCACATCTAATTGTTTTTTCCTTATGATAAATTTGATTTTCTATTTTAAGAATAAAAGATTTTAATGATTCAGCAGTTTCATCCTTAGTTCTTAAAAAGAATACCCATGTGAATCTTGTAAAATCATCAACTATCACAAGGAAAAATGATTTCCTTCCTTTGCTCCTTTACTTGTGGGACTAAATAGATCCATGTGCAATAAGTGTAATGGAGTAGTGATGGAATTAACCTGTTTGGATTTATGGGTTGCCTTGTGTTACTTTCCTTTAAGACAAGCAACACAGTTATCTTTATAGAAAAATTCATTTTCAGGCACTCCATGTACAAAGTTATTTTTAACTAGCTTATTCATGGTTTTAGAATTAACATGACACATTCTTTTATGCCAAAGAGTTGACTCCTCACTATTTGCTTTGGAAAGAGAGCATGAGACTTCACCCAGTGGGGAAGCATTGTTCATATCCATATTGTATATATCCCCTCTCCTGGGAGATCTAAGAAGCACCAATTCCTGAGGAATTGTCATCCCGGGTTTCAGGATAATGCACTTGTACTCTATGAAAAGCATTTGGTGCTTTTGATCATAACTGAGAAACACTTAAGAGATTGTGATCAAGCTCTTTGACAAAGTGTACTTTGTCTACGTATAACTTACCATTGGATACCTTACCTCTACCAGAAATGTATCCTCTAGCTTCACCTCCAAATTGAACAGGGCCTCTATCAAAATGTTGAAATTGTTGAAGGAGAGATATGTTCTGATAGATTCAAAATGGATCGATTCTGTGTTATGATTAAGCAATCAACAATTAAAAGAACAAAGTAATCAACAATTGCACAGATTCAAATTAGTTTCTATTGATTAGATGCTAGGATTATAGTGTACAAATGAGAGAAATGTTCAAAACGTCTAACTACACAATACACTTAATCCTATTTATACTAAACAATGAAACTAAAGGAACATATATTACACAATAAGTCCCTATACTATTGCAAAAGTAAAATACAATGCGAAAGTAAAATACAAAGACAAAAATAAAGACAACATGTTAAATCTTTAAGACGTGCTAACATGTTCCCTGTCATGTGTCAGGAACATCTACTATCCATAATCCAAATATTTCCATTCTTGTCATGTGGATGTCCTTACACACAAGTTGAAATGATTAGTTACTATTGGAAGCCTATGCCTTATTGATCTTGGGCTCTTCCAATGTAGATGACGTAATTGAACCAAATGTATGCATGGGGGTTCAACTATGGTTTATGAAGAAGAGATTTGGGTTACAGCATCTGGTTTGATCTTCCATTCCATCCTATGGTTGGTTAGTGTAGATGACTCTGAAGAGGCTTGAGCAGCTTGACTTATGTCCGAGACTTCTTTGTTCTCGAAAGAAGTTGCCACCATCTTTTCTTTAGTAGTCTTATTCTCGGAAGATTTCAGTGGATTCCATTTATTCCTTTGTCTGTTCTTGGGCTTGTCTTTGGAAGCTATTTTTCTTTTGGAAGAATAAGTTACTTCCAAAAGCAACTTGACTTCGGAAACAAGCTTTCCTTTCTTTAACACTTGAACCATATGATAAGGTCCAATATGAAACCTACCTTGACTCCTTCTTTCTTAACATTGTTTGCATAATATGTGCTTGCTGGATTGTGGTAACAATCTTTAGCCATGTGATTATGCAAGCTACAGATTATGCACTCAATGTTAACTTTAATAGGGCATGAGGGCTGCTGTTTCTTGCACTTCTTTTCTTCTTCAACAGCCTTCCCCTTTAACTTCTAATTCATCAGCTGGACAAGAGTACTGGTACTACACTCCTTTCCTAATCATAGTTTCCAGCCACTTGGAATCCAGTTGAGATAAATACACCCTTTTGCCTTGGGCCTATTTTCATCTTAGACTCAGCCACCTTCTTAGCAGTTTTCCTTGCTACCCTAATCTTGTTCTTTCTATCTTTGTTGGTCAGAGGTTCATCCTCAGCTATGTCGATGAGGTTTTCTACCTTACCCTTCATTGTGGTTGTCACTATTATTATATCATTCTTCTACTCACATGGTAGTGGTTCAATAATTAGAACCTCTTTCTTATTAGTTCCACATGTTGGCTATCAGATAGACACATAAGAATATGGTGGAGTAGTTTCGTTAGTTCCCAACCCACTCTTGTTTTGATAGCACACGTTTGAGTGGGAGGATGATGCAAGAATGGTATTGAAGTTATGCTCTTAAATAGCAAACTTCTCTGCTTTAGCCTTAGCTATCACTACCTGGGCTTGAGCCCTAACTTAGAAACTAAGTCTTTTATTTAAGCCCTGTAGTTCGAGTGTTCATGTTTTAAAGAAGATAAAATTTTCTCTAACTCATCAATTTTGAATATATAGTCAGAATCTGCTCTCTTATAATAAGATTTTAGTATGCTTAAGGACTCAATATCAGACTTAATCTCCATGTTGTAGTCCTGATATATTTTAATCTTAGATATACAGGCTGGGGTATAGAGATGTTCAGATACCTTGTTATCATCAGTTCTGGCCATGAGAGCTTGAGTAGGGGTGACATCTTGCACCATGAAGCTCCAATCAACTTCTTGAGCAACAGCTGTAGTTTGCTGCTCAGTTGGCTTGGTTGCAGCCTTCGGAGTAGCATGATGTTGGAAGGCTTGAGCTGCTCCAGGATTAGATCTAGGAGCTTTGCATTCCCTTACAAAATGACCAAGTTGGTTACATTTGTAACATTTGGCTTTTGGCTTATCAAACCCAAACTTGCTGTTACTTTGGTTCTGGGGGAATTGCCTTCTAGTTATCTTAAAGAACTTCTTTGCTCTATAGGTTAAAAGATTCATCTGTTGGATAATGTCCATGCATTCTACATCTTCTAGGCTAAAACACTCAAGATCATCAAAACAGAATTGAAAATCTCCAGAGTGTTCATTTCTTAAAACAAAAGCACAACTTTCCTAAAAAGGACTTTGTTGAGCTTGTTGAGAGCTGGGTGTATCAGGAAATGTGATGTAAGGCCTAAATAAGTATGATAGCTGTTGGTTGTAGTGTAGGTACATCTAGGGCTGGGGAGTTCTGGATCCTTCAGCAACATGTGGAGCATTGCTGACAGGAGGGTTTGAGCTTCTGTTCATCTGATGGCCCTTTTGAGTCTCCATCTCCATATGGCATCCATCAAGGATCCCATATAGTTCAGTCATGGTGAGTGTGTTTAGATTCTCAGTTCTCTTGATAAAGACACAATTGAAGGTCCATTCATGAGGAAGTGTACTCATGAACTTTCTTACTATGTCTCTCTTCTCAAGAGTCTCTCCCATAGGCTGAAGAGATGCGATAAAGTCCATGTATTTGAAGTATTGTTGACTCAAGGTCTCACCCACAATATAAATGAAGTTTTCAAACTTCTTCTTTAATACATCCTTCTTGCACTCTTTGGATTCATAGGAACCAGAGTACATCAATGTCAAAGCATCCAAGAGTTCTTTGGCTGTTTTGTAGTCTTCAAAGCTTACCATTATGGAGTTTCGTATGGCTATAAGCAGCACATTCATTGCTTTGCTATCGATGTCCATTCTTTTAAAGTCTTCATCGGAGTAGTCTTCAACAACCTTTTCAATCATGGCACCATTACCAGTTGGTGATGCCACCTTTGGGTTGTATGGACCCTGAGTGACGAACCTCCATATTCGACTATCTTAATACTTGATGAAACCTTCAATACGTTGACACTAGCTTCTAAAATTATCAGAAGTAATAATAGGAGCCTTAGTCATGGTTCCCATCTCAATCTCAGAGTATTTTTGGTTGAGGGCCATTTGGGTAGTATGTGCGTATGAAGTAACAAGGGTGATTTGGAATGGTTAGATCTCACAATCAAGAGCCTAAGAGGCTCTGATACCAATTCCAGGATTGGTGTTTGTCTGTCAACGCAATATTTTCCTCATAAACTCACTAAGTCTCACTTGTTTGATGATGCAAAATCTCTAACTAAGTTGGTAATATACTAAGTTAATGAACACAAGAAATGGTTTTTCAATATACTTGTATGTATTACTTCTTAACTCAGTGTTACAAGACTCTTACAAAAAATAATGAGTTACATTAAGAAACTATATATACTACTATCTATAGCCGGTTATACTTCAAAAACCAGTTGGAACTTACATCCAAACAAATACTACATTGCTAGAAGTATGGTATCTAAGATAAAATATTATCGTAGATTAGGTAGTCATGACATGTCCATGACTTACTTTTTGTTACCTACTAAAGTTGGTAACTGT
Source organism: Flaveria floridana (assembly GCA_018326465.1). NCBI lineage: Eukaryota > Viridiplantae > Streptophyta > Magnoliopsida > Asterales > Asteraceae > Flaveria > Flaveria floridana. Next base: position 5,239 of record BJCO01647271.1, on the reverse strand, counting down.
ACTAACTGATAAAAGGTGAAGAGTGGAATAAAGTATGGTCAACTACATGGGCGTGGAAAAACACCATGCAGTATATCAGAGTTAACAGCATGTGTCAGTCAAACTATACTTATATCCATTGGTCCATAGTTAATTCTTTCAAAGGTTAAATGGCTTTGGAAGAATAAGTTATTCCAAAACCATTTATACTTTAGAAGAGATAACTTTTTCCGAGTCTTATGCGAGTCTTCATGACTTTGTCCTTTGGAAGACTTTGTCTTGAATCTTTGAAGTGTTTTACGTTGGAAGGAGAACTACTTAGTCTCGGAAGACTGAGTTCTTCCTTCTGAAGTTCTTCATCCTTTAAGCTTCGAAAGATCTTCAACATAGCTTCAGAAGTGCGAATTTGTCTTCAAAAGACTTTATTCAGTTGTAATCAAAATCTTCTAAGTGTAGTTTTGGTTGCACCAGCCTCATCTGATCTAACATTGTAGAAGTTGAAGATTTCTTGTTGTCCCTAAGAATAAGAGATTACCAGGTCTCTCCTTTTAGCATCATACCTTTATATCAATTTTGGATTTTCAATAGGGTGAGATGGGGTAGACATTGCCCTTGGTATACCCACCTCAAACATGCTTTGAAGAGTGAATCCACATCAATGTGGGCCTAAGGAGGTTGTTGAGTATGGAAAATACAAGTGAGGGTGGTGAGTCCACCATGTCCATACTCTGGGAGGAACTCACAGGTTCTGTGATTGCATGTAAAACACAAATACTATTTAGGTCACCTAACAACTCCAAGAAAGAAATCTTTATTTTCATTGTCATAAAATGCCTAATTCAAAATTAATATCTTAGAACCAGTAAGGGAGACCAAATAACATAAATATAAACATATTCCAGTAGCCTAACCCACTTAAAACAATAAAAGCCATCATAAATAATTAAAGTGCAAAATTCTCAACTTTAGGGTTAAAAATGTCAATTTAATAAAGTTGAGGGACAAAACTTGCCAACCATTGAAACCGTACTGTTTGGAACTATATTACACTCATAAAAGAAAATTATAATATGAACTTGTAATGTATTTACCCAAACTTAAGCAAAACACAAGTTATGAAGTCGTAAACTCAAAGACCTAAAACAAGATTACACGTGTGTAATGGAAATCAAGGCCAAGTAAGGAAAATATAAACTTGAGGGTTGTGATTAATTAATCACTTAATTAGCTATTAATGCATATAAAATAAACTTAGAAACCCTCCCAGTCTATAGCATCCCAGATTCCTAGGTTTTATTCCCGTGAACAACTCACAAGTGAGTTTCATGAACTCCCTTTTTACTTAAAAAATTTTAGGGTGAAAATATAACTTGTTAGTTATTATTTTTTAGTAAAATGCTACCTACACTTGTCCCCAAATGGGGCAAAATCATTAACTCCAATAGGAGGCGCGTGATTTGTGGATAGCACTATTTGGGTCCCCACACACAATGAGACTTTATGGCAAGGGAACCCCCCATTGAGATTTAATAATCATTGTGTCACAAATTAGTGCAATTTAGCCATGCATAGAAGGCATATTTAAACCCAATAATATAATTTAATGGGTAAGGCGATATTTTTAGCACTCATGCACGTAAGTCCGGGTCAGGCATGATTATGATACATTCTGTTGTGCAACAATATTTGTGTTTTATTTATAAATATCTATGTATGATTAAGAATCCTATTACATGAAAACTTGAGCTCACTAAATTTATGTTAACTTTGACAATAATGACCCTACGGCCTTTGCCTATGATTTAGTTATACACATGTCAATTTGTAATAGAATGTACTTATGTTATTGTTATTCACACAAACCAATGGCTCATTTTCATTAAATTCATGGTTTTCGTTGTGTTTATTGATATTCAGTCATCACTTCCAGCCCCTTTTTCAGGGTGTGACATCTACAATCATCCCCTAGGCTCGATGAATCAATGTAATCACCAATTCATATTTCGTCTTTGTATTTACCCCATATGCGTACATCTTTTTATCCAAATCCTAGTTAAGCATCCAACCGAATTAAGTAGTAACAAAGTTAATTGACATATTAGCTTAGATTGGATTAGCATACATTTAAGCATATTTTCTTTTCCAAACTTTAATAAATCAATGAAATCCATTAATTTTGTATCCTTTATTGGTACAGGTGATCACTACATGCCCAGAATTCTTTTCACAGACCCACTTCACAAACTTGGCTAAATTGTTTAAAGGAAGCAAAACATGAATCAAAATATTTTGTCCAATCCTTGGTTGTCCGAAAACTCATGTAATCTGAGGTGCATTGGTATTTAAATGTATCCTTGATACATGTCTAATCACATTTTGTAAGGATTATACTTAGAGGCCGATGCAACCAAAGAACAACTCAAAGAACTCTCAACATGCATATGTGAAGTACTAGGAAAGTAATTTGAAAGATTTGATATTACTCAGTGAATTATGCTAAGTATCAAGTCTTCTAAAACCAAAAGACCAATTCTTCTGAACCCAAAGATGAAGTCTTCTGAAGATTCAAAGACAAAGTCTTCCGAAGCCAAAGACTGATTTCTTCTGAATACAGAGAAGGCTTATCGTCTGCATGACTTAATGCACCTCCTCTACTACTGCTTCTTTTACCGAGGCCTTAAGATTCACACTCTCATCACCACCTTCCTGGTGATGCATCTCGGGCTCTTCATGGGCCCTCTCAGTAGTCTTAGTCTTGTTCCTAGTGACACGCGGTTCAGCACCACGTCCTCCCTGTACTCCACCCCTAGATGCCTTAGATGATCTACGTCCAGCCATTCTCTAATCACTATAAGATTCAAACACTAACACGATCATTCAAGGAATAGCTTAGTTTATGTTAAGTATAGTAAGTCCCTAATTACAGTAGCCAGTTATGATTAGCCACTTACTTTACTCTTCATACCCCAAGCATTTTCTATCCTGACTACATCGGTATCTAAATCTACTATAAGCACATAATCAAATAGCACATGCATATGACTCTAAATAAATTTGAAAAGAAATACCTGATGGAACGTAGCTACATGGGCTGACATCCCTTTCCTTTAGTCCCATTCTCAGTTTAAGATTAGGTTTTGAAAATATGTACCCAATTCACTTAACTTTGGCTTTGAACCAACTTGTAAGGCCCCGTTCCCGGGTACCTCACAGTTGGTCATTCTTAGCACTAAACATACATATTATTATACATTTCATAAATCATTATAGTAGAAGTCATTGACAAAAAAAACCATTCATTTTGTTAGTAATTACTGTTGTTTTGCAATACAACATCGTTAAATACAAAAGACAACATCCTTTGATTGCATTACAAAACAATAATAATAATATACGTGAACGGATGCCAGTCTTGCCCTGCCAAGTAGCCTCCCTATGTGCCATCCTCAGCAACAATTACCTGCCAACTGAAAATGCACAAAAGTCAGCGTTACCGAGTGAGTTCTACATTTTTATGTATCAATACTTCATACATTTCATACATGAAAATACCCTTTTTCCTTAAAATACTTTCCTTGCTTTTGCACGTGATCATTCATTATACATACAACAAAGTATAACCTTGTTCATCATTATTTATCACATGTATTCATTCGTTTCGTACTTTATCCTTTCGTTCATTTCGTACTTTATCTTTATCATTCGTTTCGTACTTTATCATTATCGATCGTTTTGTACTTTATTATTATCTTTCACTGATTCTAGATATTGTCAAGCTTTTCCCCCATCATGGCCCGAAGCCACCTTTCTAGGCACAAAGCCCCATTTCTAACTGGCACAAAGCCGTATCATATTTTGGCACAAAGCCCAGGGTCTAATAAGGATCCCGTTTTGTACTATGGGTTCAGTCACCAAGACTGACCCCCCTGTGTGTGAACCCTCACGGTTTAGTCAAAATCACATGTTATAAAACACAGTTGAGCTAACAACTCTCAAGGAGTTGTGATCCTCCTTTAAATCTCCTTGCAAGCCCCTTTTTTCTGTCATTATGTTTCACTTTTCATCTTTGTTATCTTTCATTTCATTATGTTTTGCTTTACGTTCATTCACACATACGTCATACTAGGTAAAGTCACAACATAATACCTGACGTATATTAAAATATAAGATATACGTTTTGAAAACTATTGAAAGATAACACAACATGCACATATGCATAAAATACATTCATCATCAACTCCTACATATTCTATGCATAAACCCTCACATATTCATAGTATAGTCCAAAATAGTCCATAAGCCAAACTAGGGTCAAACCCTAAAATTCTGTTTTTCTCAAAATTTCAGAAAATTTCTAAGTGTTGAGCGCATGGGAACTTTTTAGGCGCATTAGCCCTGCTCAGGCGCACTAACAATATGCGGGCGCATGTCCTCATACTTAACTGATTTTCAAAAATGTTTCGGCGTATGAACTGTTCAGGCGCATGAGCACTATTTGGGCGCATGACACTATACTTAGGCGTTCCAGCCAAATACTTAGGTGCATGATGCACTGTTTAGGCGCATCAACCTACACTTAGAAATTTCTAAGGCATTTCTAGGCGCGTGGACTACTGTTTGGGTGCATCAACATTCACTTAGACTTTTAAGCCTATTTTTCAGGCGCATGAGCCCTATTCGGGCGCATAACCATACTTAAAATCTTTCTAAGGCAAAAAATTAGGCGCATGGGCCTGTTTTGGCGCATGTACACCAACATATATATTTCTAACATTTTTTTTAGTCCCAACCATAATTCTTAGCATATTCTAAGCCTTAACTTAGCATGCACAACCATAAAACACTATCATACATGCAATAAAACATACGATTATACATTCCACTTTTATAAAAACTATTTACATGCATTTTTAGCCCCGAAAACCTTTTAAAACATGTAAAACTGTTGGACCAAAAGAACCAATGAGCCAAGATCAGGAAAACCTCTAAGTCCCACATGCCACTGCAACAACTGCTGAAGACTCCCATCGGTTACAGTGTTCTCTTGCTTCAATGTCAGACTCGAGAGCATCTGAAGACTTCCATCAGCTATTGTGTTCTCTTGCTTGAATGTCAGACTTGAGAGCATCTTAGCTCCCATCAGCTGTTATGACAAAGTCTGAAGAACAAAGTATGAAGACCAAAGAACTGAAGAACAACAGCTGAAGACTCAAGTACTGGAGTATCAAAAGCTGAAGAACTGAAGAACTGAAGATCTTCT
>BJCO01647269.1:0-22222 GCA_018326465.1 Flaveria floridana | reverse complement strand
TCGCATAAGTCGAAATTGCACCAAATCTCTTGGTTTCTCGTTGTTGGTAAAATTCTAACAACGGTAGCGACACTTGAGGATCCACCGGTTGGAACGGATGATTCAGAAGCCATTATATAAAATTCAAGAGATTGAGAGAATAGAAAGTTGAGAGTGAGTGTTTTTGCGTTTTTAAGCACGTTTTTGAGCTTTTGAGTAGTGTGACTAAACCATTACACCCACTACCTATTTATACTATCATATAAGGGCAAAATGGTAAAAAAAAACTTGAAAAAAACAGTAAAAAAAGACTTCAAACGACTATATGACCGTTTGAAAAAAAAAATTCTAACGGTTCGAACCGGTTCCAAACCGGTTTTCTTGAACCGGTTCCAAAACCGGGTTGGCCCAAAACCGGTTCCAAACCGGTTTCACCCAAAACTAATCCAAACCGGTCTCAAACCGCCGGTTTTTTCCGGGTTGGAACCGGTTTGGCCTATTACCGGTTCCAAACCGGTTCGGGTTCGGGTCGGGCTACCGGGTCGGGTCGGATAACCGGTTCTTGTGTGCACCTCTGCTGTGGAATGTGGATATCCTTGGCTACAAGTTTTTTTCCCTAACAATGATGATATTCAATATTCATAATTGCTTAATATTATTTTTATTTGGTGTAATTTTTTATTTGATATTTTATGGGTTAAAAGTTAATTATGCAATATCATATGGGTGGTATGAAATTGCAACTACTTGTATTATTTGAAGGTGTTTTAATATGTAGTTATTATTAACAATAGGCACAACCTAATGAATAATGAATGACAACATGGTAAAAAATATCTAAATATTAATGTTTCGAAATTTATCGTAAATGAAAGAAGCTGGACTGTTTGACGAGAAATTCGGCTCTTAAGCTCTTTCTCATAAAGAATGAATTTAAATTTAAAAAAACTTGTTGCTTTAACTAAATAAACAAACATAAACACATGTTTCCTTCATTCATTTATGTACATTGATTTTTATACAGTTTATTCATTTACATTAGTTTATGTTAATTCAATTACTTTTCACACACCCATACGCGCGTGCAAACACACATATATATGTATATAAAAATAATATGCATTTGAGATGAGTAAAGTTAACATTTTACTTAAATTTAAGATTTCTGGTATTTGAGAACTTTGATATTAATGACATAGTCTTATTACTTAATGAATGATGTTTTTCATGGTATAGATAATTTTTAAAACTCATTTTACTAATATATGCATTTAATAAGATACATCACATAATTCTTAGACAAAAACTATATTGTTTTTATATTAAGGAGCTTTAGACAAAAAACTATATCGTTTTCGGATTCCTTATGGTTTTATCTAAAAACTTATATGAACAGCCTAATTAATACTTTTAAAATCACCAACCTAAGTGTTGTGTTCCCGGCCGCATCACACTGGCTTCAAACTAGTTTAAATTAATTCATTTGCACGCACTACGTTAGTTTAAAGTATCAGCAAGCAAACATAAACGCATACAAACACATTTATTTTTCATAACAACAAACAAGACCAACAAATTTCATGTGTCTAAGTGTTTATACTTGTTCAATTAAAGTCAAACGAACAAAAACACCTGTTCATATTTATCTTATTCATTTTCAGACCTAGTAAAGAAATAGATAAGAGAACGAATAAAACAAACAAACAAACAAACCCAGTATATCCCACTCAATGAGCAGGGTCTGGGGAGGGTAGGTGTAGGCGAGTCTTTTCTCTATCTTGTTCGGTAGAGAGACCGCTTCCAAAGAGACCCCCGACTCGATAGCAAAAGCAATAATGATAGGAAGACACCGTAAAATAAATCATACAACACATAGCATACAATATACAAAAATAAAACAGCTAAAGAATTAGAGCAAGAAAAAGCATACATCAGAGGGGCAGCTAGAATCACCGCTAAAGAGCAGATGTGGACTACGTACACATCAGGCCCCGCAACAATTCTACATAATGCTAGCAAGACATCGTAAAATAAATAATACAACACATAGCATACAGTATACAAAAAATAAAACAACTAAAGAATTAGAGAAAGAAAAAACATACATCAGAGTGACAGTTAGGAACACCGTTAAACAGCAGATGTGGACTATGTACACACTGTTAAAGAGAACGAATAAAGGTAAACATTATTACCTACTGATTTGATTTCTCTAAAAATTATATGCTTTTTATTCATGTAAATAATATATAAAAGATAACAAAAGGAATAAACTGCAAAAAGTTTAAAGGGTTCACCAATTCCGGCGTGTAGGTCATTACTCTCCGCCACCGGCTGTCAATTGAATCGTTTTCGATTTCACCTTTCATTGATTCGTTAGGTTTCTTTAATCTCTCTTCTACTTTGTTCACAATACTTTGTTTCATACTTCGATCTCTTAATCTCTTTATCGTTTATAGATCGGATTCAGATTTCAATTTTAGAAGAAGAATGGTGAGAGGATTGTTGAACAAGCTCGCGACCAAATCGATCAAGGTCGCCGGAAACTGGCAGCAGCAGCAGCTCCGCCGCCTCAACATCCATGAGTATCAGGTTGTGTTTCTTCTCCTTTCACGTGTTTTGAAGCTTTACGTATGTTTCCAAAAGCATCGTGTTTCTGTTGTGTTGTCGTTGTTAAAACGTTTAATCTAGCCCTAGATCATACAGCAGGGGAGAAGAAGTGGAATGTTGTTTTGAGGTTTTGATTTTGTTTACTACGTATTGAAAAGGAAGACGGATCGCCCGGCCATGGTGTTGGTGGTACTGCAGAAGGGATTAGTTGTTTTGTTGTTTAGGGTTACTTCATGCTCAAGCAACATAAGTAGAGTAAGATGATGGTTGTGGTATTAGGTGATGGATATATCTTACAAGTGATTTTATCTCAAATAGCTTATTATAGTGGATTTAGCTTCTTGTGTTAGACCTGTGGGATGCCTGTATTCTTTGTTTTATCAGCTTATATGATATCTGCCTTCTGCTCTGCTTAATCTCTCATAAGCAGTAGTGCTGTAAGTTAATGATCATTGACTGATTTTAACATTTACATGCCATTCCTTGACTGCTCGGGAGTCACCAAGATTGCTCTGTAAAAATATTGTCATTCCCTTTATGCCACACCAGAAGATATATTATATCAAATTAGTTGGGGACTTGGGGTAGGGCTAAAATTTAAACCTAGAGAAATCATGTTTTCATGAGAATAGCTTGATAAATTCAATCAACTATACTCTTTTATCCTATATTAAGACACATGCCTACATAATATATGTCTCCTTTTCACAAGATGGATACATTCTTATGGTGTCGGTGCATAGTATTACACAAGTTTAGACATACTTTATATGATATGTCTTTAGTCATTTACTCTTAAAAGGTTTTTGAACTCAGGGAGCTGAACTGATGAGCAAATACGATATTAACGTTCCGAAAGGTGTTGCTGTTTCTTCTGTTGAGGAAGTCAGAAAAGCCATAGAGACGACATTTCCCAATGAAAAGGAGGTAAACTTTGGCATAGTATTTGTTTATTTGCCCTTTTTTTTAGAAACAATGTGAGGTATGTCCTACCTAAATTTTGTGAGTCACCTGTTTGTGGGGTCATATAAGCATCACTGTTTCCTTTTTGGTTCAGTTGGTGGTTAAGAGCCAAATCCTTGCTGGTGGACGAGGCCTAGGAAAGTTCACAAGCGGTCTTCAAGGTGGTGTTCACATTGTCAAAGTTGAACAGGCAGAAGAGATAGCTGGTATTAAAAAAAAAAAAAAAAAAAAAAAAAATCGTATTATTTCATTTTATTCTCATCTTTACTAATTTGACTAGTTAGAGGTTACGTTGAATAGGGAAAAACATTATTTTGCTTCACTGATTGATGGACTAATAATCCTTTTGCTTTTTAATTTTTTTTTCATGTAGGGAAGATGCTTGGGCAGACTCTTGTCACTAAACAAACAGGCCCCCAAGGAAAAGTTGTCAGCAAGGTTTGACACATTCATATTCATATTTGTCATAATATCATTTTCGTCTGTTATACACATAGGATATACTCGTGTTATATGGATGTGCTGCAAATTTTCTCTTATGAAACTGTGATTTGTCATACTTTAGCATTTGAAGTTTTTGTAGCAATTGCCAATTGGTGCCCTTTGCCATCTCTCTCTAGTCTCTGTCATAGAACTTTAGTGCATTGAGAAGATTTGTTATGATTAATCAATTTTTACTTCAATTAGGTATTTCTTTCTCTTGCCGACACTTTACTCTTTGAGAAGTTGGCATACATGATCACTCTTATAGTATTGACTTTTCATAAAACTTGAAATGGAAGTGCCGTTAGAAAGACATAGAGAGTTATGTCTGGACGTCTAGTAGTACTAGTTACATGATGGATTTGCCAAAGTTATTTTTGTTTATAAAGCTTATCTTGGAATTACAAGGTGCACGGTCGTTGTAAAAAAAGCAGCATGGTTAAAACTTGTAAACAGTCCACAACTAAGTTTGGTACTATAGGTGAGCACTGCACAGAATTATTGTCCACTGTTGTATTTTATTCTGTTCCAAAATGATTGACCACTTTCAAAAATTGATGGCTATAACTCATAAGTTATAGTTTTTTATGTAATCTTAATTACCCTTCTCTTTGGAGCTTGCAAGCTTTCCAGATCCAGTATCTCGGAATTGATGCGTACCCTATATCGGTTGCAGGTTTACTTGTGTGAAAAGGTGTCACTTGTGAATGAAATGTACTTTGCAATCACTCTTGATCGTACAACTGCTGGTCCTGTAAGTTTCATCTTAATTATCCTACTATTAGCCTTTATTGTAATTTGTGAACTTGATTCTCTCTCTCACACACACAAAAAAAATGGTGCTTACCCATCTTCACTTTTTCAGCTTATCATTGCCTGCCGAGAGGGAGGAACTAGCATTGAAGACCTTGCTGAGAAATTCCCTGACATGATCATAAAAGTGCGCCATCTTTTAGCACCGTTTATTCTTTTGGCTTTTATTGTTGTCGTTTGATTCCTATCCACTTTTGTTTGACTAATTTGACTTTTCACAGGTTCCTATTGATGTTTTTAAAGGAATTACAGATGAAGATGCTGCCAAAGTTGTAGATGGTCTTGCTCCAAAGGTAGCTGATAGAGACGCTTCAATAGAACAGGTTAAGAAGTTGTATAACCTTTTCCGTGAATGTGATTGCACACAGTTGGAGGTGAGAATTAGTTACATAAGCACAGATATTGTGGCTTCACTTTCTTTTTCTTTTCTTCTAATTATCATATTTTGGTACCAAGTAAAAACCTCCTATTTCAGATCAATCCAATTGCTGAGACTTCTGATAACAAGTTAGTTGCTGCTGATGCTAAGCTAAACTTTGATGATAATGCTGCTTTCCGTCAGAAAGAGATTTTTGCTCTTCGTGATCCAACACAAGAGGATCCTCGTGAGGTATAGCCAACTCCATAGTGTGTGGATATATTTGGTTTATGGGTATGGGTTTGATACCCACAAATTGCGAATCATCAATACCCACCCAAAAGGGTTGGGTTTTGAAATCCATGCCCATCCCCATTCGCTTTGTTATCAAACCCTTACCCATAGTCATTCCTGACTGCAAACAAGAGTACAAGACATGACCTTAGAGGGTGCAAAATGGATGGATCGAGCGTGCTGAGCTGGGTAATGGATCAGAGCAAGTACATTTTTTGTACTAATGAAATGGGTTTGATTGAGTTGAGCTTAGACGATTTTTCCCAAAAATGAACATTTTATAAAAATAATTAGTATATTAGAATAATAACTTCAACAAAATGATTTAGGAGGTTTATATGCATATATAAGAATGCTCTTTGCGCAACTTTACACCAGTTTTGACATATTTCCTTCTTTTTTTAAACTAATTTTGTTATTCCAAGAGAACTGGTAATATTATGACATGGTCATCTTGATTGACCAAAGAGAACTGGTAAGCTGTGATTAGTCTAACTTTTCTTGGTATTGCTTCAACAGGTTGCAGCTGCAAAAGCAGATTTAAATTATATTGGTTTGGATGGGGAAATTGGATGCATGGTGAATGGTGCAGGATTGGCAATGGCCACAATGGATATCATAAAATTACATGGAGGAACACCTGCCAATTTTCTAGATGTAGGTGGGAATGCTTCTGAAGGACAGGTAAGTATTTGTTAGAGTAAAATATTACAAAACAATCTCATAGGGGGTTTCTGTAGCCTTTTGATGCATAATAAATTTTTTGAAACTGGTGCAGGTTGTTGAGGCTTTCAAGATCTTGACATCAGATGACAAAGTAAAAGCAATATTGGTAAACATTTTTGGAGGAATAATGAAGTGTGATGTGATAGCTAGCGGGATCGTTAATGCTGCTAAACAAGTGAGTTGAAGTCGTTATTTCAACAATAATATACTTCTTTGAAATAAAAAGTCTGACGTTTTCTCATAAATGTATCAAAAATACATTTTAGGCAACCTTTTAATGGAGAGATCCAACTTTTTTGTTGTTCTCAGGTTGCATTGAAGGTGCCTGTTGTGGTTCGTCTTGAAGGTACAAATGTTGATCAAGGAAAGAGGATTCTTAAGGTACGTTATCACTTTGTTAAATTAAAGTTACCATCATTAGTCATGTAATGTTCATAGGAGGTTCAAATATAAAAATTTCATATTTCATGTTGGGATATATAGGAAAGTGGGATGACACTGATTACAGCCGAGGATCTGGATGATGCAGCCGAGAAAGCGGTTAAAGCGCTTAAATCAGCTTAAAAGATACCACTTGCCATGGTTTGATTCTTTTGTTGTCAGCTGAGATATTATACTTCGATCACACAGTTCTCCAAAATGAGCGACGGCCAGTTTTTTTTAGTATCACATTTCTGGAAATAAATACAGCAGAATTATGGTTTGGAGACGTTTTGATTTCCCACATGTTAATTTTGGCAAGTTTTATTGCAATTATCAAGTGTTATATTTGCTTCTTTGTTATGTGAAATCATCAATTCTTGCGAACTTTTTGCCTAAAAAGTAGACAGTCCATCGACTGTTACATCAATTAGTGGAACCAAAAAAGTTAAGGGAAAGGGGTGGTTTGATATCTATAAATTAATTTTTATTTTTTGTTTTTAAGCATCAGAGGTACAATGAAGTTTTCAAATGCACTTAACAGAAACTATTAACGTAAATCACTTCACAGACCAAAAGTGGTATCCACAAGAGAACAAAAGAGTAAAAGTGTAAGTTCTGAAAACTTTGAAACCAAAACTGTAATACAGCCCTTAAGAAATGAAGCATCCTTGTAATCAGTTGGAAAAACTTGGTATTAAGAGTTCTGCTTATACTAAATATAGATGTAGTTGCAAGAATTACTTGTATGTTCTATTTACTTCTGGATAAACAAAGTTAAATAAAAATGAGGTTCCAGTGGTATGTAGACAAATTATCTAAAATCATAGCCTAACAACAGTTTAGTAAAACCAACAGCTATAATTTTCTTAACGAGATAAATAATTAAGAGAAAATATAGACCTTGAACCTATTTGTGACGTATAAGCAATTGGTTTAGGCCATGTAATAATGCGTCTCATCCCACCTGAAAGCCGATCTGGCCTTTCAAATCTCTCAAAAAATCTGCTACAGCAGTCGCTGGCTCGTTGCTGTCCTAGTGATGACAACTCATTCTGTTTTTGAAAGTTTGACCCGTGTAGGAACAAGCTTGATGTGTTACTAAAAGGATCTGATCTCCTGAAAACATGTCTTGTTTCTTGATGATTGACCTAAAACACAGAGGGGAATAGATATAGATACAGGTATACATATAGCATTCCATAAGAGTTTTTAAGTTTTAACATATCTTATTCTGCCTTTCTTAGTGTGAGAAAGTGGTTTATGCTTAATACTAGTACAAGAAAAATGGATATCCAGAGGATGTTTAAGATGCTAGATGGAAGGTGCAGAAAGATCTTCCTCTACCTCATCGTCTTTGCATCTCTTCAGAACGTACATCTGCCCACGCAAGTGCTTAATCTGCAATAGAGCAGGATACAACATTAACAAGCTGACTTTTTTACTAGACCCGTTTACCCAAATCGACCCATCATAACTGCTTTAAACTGTACCTCTTCTTGAAGCAAAGTGGGAAGGTTATCCAAAGAAACAAGATTATCAATTTCCTGCAACAAGGTATCATCTTTGATGCGAGACCAGGTTTCTGGTGGTAAAGCCAGTAAAAGTGCTGTAAGAACATCATTGCTAGCTGGGTGCATTCCGATGCAATCAGTTAATTCACAACTGGATGAATTTATATTTTTGGGAGATGAAGGAACCAACATATCCACTTGTTGTTCAACGATGCCATTTGTCACCGTCCCAGATACTACTGTAACAGGTGGCATGTCTCCATTGGACTTTACGCTGTGTACAAGTGTTTCGCCACAGCAGAACCTGTTAGAGGATTCACTGGTTCCTTTTAGAAACCCTGCTCCTTGACAACACACGCTAGCTGCAATGTCGGTCAAACTGGTTTCTTTGCCTAAACACTGTGGGCCCTGGCAACCTGGTTTCTCAGTGAACAGAAAATCTGTGACGTGCTTGTATAGATGAATGCCCTGAACTTGTTTCAATATCTCCCCCTACATGAAACACCAGAAAACTGTAAGCAAGAAATCTATCACAGGAGAAAAGAGGTGGAAAAACTAATGGGTCGACTGGGTTTAGGTAATGCACCAAAACAAGTCTTTTGGTATGCGTTGACCCAAAACACTTTTTGTCAGGTGTTATGATATATGTTTATAATTTTTGGAAAATAAGTACAAAAATTATCTCATTTAATAAAGTCTGCCAAAGTATCCAGCTTTTTACATTGAGGTCACCCATATATTGAAACAAACGTTACAAACAAACAAACAAACAAACGTACCCAGTAAATCCCACGCGAGAGTAGGGTCTGGGAGGGGTGGGTGGTGGCGAGTCTTTCCTCTATCTTGGGAGATAGAGAGACCGCTTCCGAAGAGACCCCCGGCTCGATAACGAAAGCATGTATCCAGTTTTGTTCAAACAAACCAGGTAAAAACACCTGCTGCATCATGTAGAATAACAAAATTCCCGGAGTTCTTTAAGCACCGCTTTGTTTTTTTCAAAAAATCTATACAAGTTTATCTTTCTATTTACAAAACTTTGATAAGGATTTTCATCATCAGGTATGTTTTTGGACTAGTTTGATATAACATGAAACCGCATGCATACTTGGGTGGCTATGAAGTAGTATCAATATGTGAGTGGCGTTAGTGAAAAAAAAAATTGAATACATGGCAACATACACTATACTTTATTTCAATAATAATTTAACCATTTAAATAGAATGATTTTTGAGATTTTATGTATTGAAAGTACAGTTTGGTTCACTTTCGACACATTTGACTTGTTCCCTTTTTTGCTAATATTTTCTACCCATGTCACCTCATCGAGATAAAACATAACCCAAATCAACCCATAGATAAGTAGATGGGACAAAACTTGTTCAAGGGTCAGAAATTTATGGTTTATGGTTCATGCCAGTAAGATACCTTAATGGAAAGTCTTTCTTGTTCTTCTGGACTTAGACTTTGACCGCCCTCTTCTGTTCTCCTAACTTCTGCCACCCACTTAATAAATTCAAGAAACTTTGAAGGAAGAGAATTGAAAACAATGGAAAGAACATCCTTCACATCTTTCACATTCTGAGAACTCAATAATACTGGCACATCCTCCATCAAGTACTTTGCAATTTTAACCCAACTCTCATGCTTACAACTCTGCAACAATAGGCAACATACAAAAATCAAAATGTCCATAAGATTGCAGTAACCAATTATTCCAATTTTGAACATAGTGTATGCACATGTCATCAATGATACTGAAATTGAAAAAGAATCTAAAGCAGGTCACATATGAACACTTATGATTTATGCTTGAACATGAATGTACCAGAGTATAAAGTAATGCTGGTGGACGTTGAAGCCTGGATATTAGCATGAAACTGAAACAAAAGATTAAGAGTAAATTTTGGGTCAGATTCAAAATAAGAGAGATAGAGAGAGTACACAAATTTACCCTCTGTGAAATCCATCAGCCTTATCAACAGTATTCATGGCTTCCCAAAGTAATTTAAGTGGTACCCAATGAGGAGGATATTTAAAACGTGCAACGTCTAAAATTAATGTCATATCCCTTCCAGCATGATACCCCCCAATAGGTGAAAAGTGACCCTCACCTGTCTGCGATATTAACAAAAATGATAAAGCAATTACATCAGCTCATCTGATCACAAACATCAACACTCATGACAGATGTGGTTTAAGAGGGAAATTTCAAAAAAATTAGCAAGGTTAGAACATGCCTGTTTAAAAGTCGCTCTGTTATATGATGAGATTACATGGCAATTATCAGAAGTAGAACAGTCAATGACATGCTTTCTAAATTCATCAATACTAGTTTGATTTGTGCGAAAAGCTTCAACTTTTGCTCCAGCACAGTGAGCCAAACACACAACTTTCCCAAAAGAAATGCCTTTGGCTTTAACCTTTTCTAGAGGCTCACAGCAATCCAGCATAGATTCATCAAACCACCTCCAGGGACCTGCAAACATTTAATAATTTATCTCATCATGACAAAATTTGTAAACTGCCAAAATGTGCATCAGTAGTTTCCAACATTTTAAAATACTTAACAGTTAACACTGACCACATAATATCATGAATCACGATAGATCAAAAGTTATCATTTACTAGTTTATCTCAATATAAAAGAGAACTAAATGTACCTTTCCATTTTCTGCCAGGATCAATGGAAAGTGCATTCAAGACCATCGCAAGGGTAGCTAATCCACAGTAAGCAGGTTCTGATTGTGTCTGAAAGTAAGAGATCAACTTAAAGAAGCCTTCCATGGTCCCACCTTGAGTGGCTTCCATGAACAATTGCTGCAAATTCAGAATACAAATATCGCTGAGTTGAAACATAAAAGAAACAATTCAAGACTCTTCATTCTTGAACAAACAAAGCATAACCTCTATTTTAGTTAGTTTTTGATAATTTTTATATAAAAAAGAAGATCTTGATGTCAAACCTAGTACTTCCCTAATGAAAATTTTGATATATAAAAATCCAAAATATTGCAAATTTAACATCAACAGTATCCTATTTGTATGAATACTATAAACTTAAGTCTAACCTGAATACATCTTCTAGAAAAGCTTAAAATTTACACAAAACTGAAACAAAAAAAGGTAATCCATCTGACCACGAACACCTCAAAGTCAAAGTATAGCTCCACCATCAGATCACAAGCAAACCCATCTCAAAAATTAACAAACTTTATACACTTATCACAATTATTAGGCTAAATTAAACATCAATTTATAATAGAAAACATCAATTAAAAAAGATTTAAGCAAAACCTAATCCAAGAAACATTCAACTGTAAATTGAACAATTGCACACAAAATCATAGGTCAAAAACCTAAATTCAAATTTACAATAGAAAATCAGGGTAAAGAACTGACCTTTCCTTCTGAAGAAGCAAAATAAATGGCGGGAGGAGAAGGAAGAACCCTTCTGTAAATACTTGCAGTGGCCATTATTGAATCAATCAAAGAGGTCAAATGGATTAATGAATTGTGCGTTTGTAGGGATGAAGCAAAGGGTAGTTTACAAAAGGAATGATTAGTAGTAATACAGCGTTGAACATACGAAGTTGGATTGTTTGTTGTAGATGCTGAGGGTTTGTAATTGGTGGGGGCGAATCGAACCTATGGATTCAACAGGATTGGGTGCACAAACCTAACCCAGCATCGATGAATGTTAATATATTATCATTTTTCTCTCTTTTAAATCAACTATATTATCAATTAAATCGGTGCAATATGTTCCACCCATAGATTATACGCGAGTATCACTTGATATAATATGTTTTAAGTTGGTCATGGATTTTACTATAGTAGATTTTTCTTTGGGTGTTGGATTTTCGTTGAAATGATAGAAGGGTCGGGTCACAAGCGTTGTCTGTATTCGCAGAACGTGAGTGACCTTTAGCAAATAAATTTACGCAAATGGTTGAGCTTAAAGTATTCGTTGGCCGATCAAGGCTATTATATACTCAAGCTTCAGTCGTGTATAATAATCCCTATGCCGGATAATTGTCTAGTCCATGTAAGACTAATATGTCATATGCAAATGAATTTTATCATTCTACATATAATGCATTATTGCATTTAAAGTACTTGTATACAAAATACAAACAAACTGTTAAGACCAAAAAAAATCATATAACAGTTTGAGGCACATACTCAAACCCTCCATTATGTGTTTGTCATGACTCTTTGCTAAGTAGGACTACTTTCATATTCTCACATTTTGTTTCCAATTTCAATTAAGAATAGTGTGAAAAAATAACATGCTAAGTATTTAAGCATATTAAATGTGTTATTCATAGAAGCCAACAAGCATACCGAAATCAAAATCATATCAAAGATAAAAAGGAGATAGCTACTTTTAAGCCGAATAAAACCATCATATTGTTTATGGATTCATCTTACAATAAATATCAACCCCAAATCCCACATGAAACTTGAAGTGCATATTTAGATAGGAAAAGTTACCAAACATCTTTGGTAATTTTTTCACAAATTGATGAAAATCCAAACTTCAAAGTATCCTTATTTCCTCCCTATCTTCAATATAAGTTATTGACTTTTGTTGCAAGATGATGTTTAAAGATCCAAATGGGGTTCATAGCTCGAAGACTCGCTATCTTTTGACCTTGTTGACCCGTCATCGTCCCTTGATTTCTTTCGCCTTGATCTCTTGGGGATGTCCGGCAAGTCCCCAGTATCACGCGATCGTCGGATTCTATGCCGCCTATGCTTTGATTTGGTGGATGATTGAGAATCAGAATCTGAGGAATTGTCCATCGAACGACGACGGTGTCTGGAAGCTTTGGACACATCTGGAATGTCTCTTGTTAATACTTCGCTTCGAGTACTCCTATGGTTTTTTATACCTACACAAGAGTAACTTTTTACATTTTTTTTGTAAAAAGTTGTGTTTTCATGGCCTAAACTTTTGAGTGACCTAAATTCTTTTGATGTTTAGATATTATGCCTTTATAACATATTATAAAAAAAAAAACTATAAACTTACCAAAAATTATATGTGTCAGAGGGACAATAAATTAATAAATACTTTAAAATCCAATAATATGTTCAATAGGAGCTTATTAACCCAACTAACCAGTTTAAGTTTATAAAAATTAAAATTATATTTTATTTTGGTTTTCCCCTAGTGATTCTAAGCCACACAACTATCGGTTACACCGAATCATTTATGTAGTAACAAATAAATATAGAAAATAAAATGTTTAACAAATCGATCTATTACCTTCTTTGATACCAGAGCTTTCTATTGGTCCTGATTGACTTCGTGATCCATTAAACCCCTTCATCTGTGTCACAAAGAAAAAAATGACCCAAGTTTACATACACATATATACATATAAATGATCATTTGATCACCAAACAAAAAAAAAAGAAATTTCTTTAATAGAAGTTAACAAGAAAGATTGATGATGATGTACCCAGCTCGGAGATTCAGTGGCGGGTCCATCAGCACCAATATGAGCAACATGCTTCACGTCCGTGGGCATACCGATCTGTATTTCTGGTTCGTCGTCTTCATCTTGATCAATTCCCACATCAAAATGTCAACATATAAGTACGTTATCATGCATGTTAAACAATATGCATGTATACATATTAATTAATTTATATAGGTTGATTAATTAATTAAGTACTTACGTACGTACATACCGAAAATATTTGAGATGTTTTTGAGGCCTTTAAAGAAGCCTTTGACCTTGGTACCCATCTTCAAAGAATCGGTATGCGCGCTACGGATATGAATGGGGTCAGGCGACCCCGTAATATGTAACAACAACTCTGGAGAGAAGAATCGACCAAACGGATTGAAGGAGAAGACGAAGGGGTGAAGAAGACGGAGAAGAAGAAATAGATATAGATATAGATATAGATATAGATATGGATATGAAGAAAGGTGTGTGAGAAAGAGAGATATTAGGAGCAACATGCATGATGAACCATCTTTGATGTCAGTTTTTACCTGTACGTTCAGACTAATTCCTAAATTAAAGCCTGTGGTGAGAAATAAGTGTGGCAATAATTTACTTCCAAAGGATATATATGATGACATGCCTTCAGTTTTGGGGATTTTCACCTATTTGATGTTAATGTTTGTGATCGTTGCATTGATGTTCTTGTTACGGGGGTGAAAAGAAGATATCACTTATTAAGGTTGAAGAATTATGGGTGTTACATGGTATTTAAGATCTAGGAAAACAAATCAAATTTAAGAGGTAGAATGAATGTTTAATCTTAGATTTAAATAAAAAAATAATTTTTAATATTAATTTATTAATATTTAGGTTGAGTTTGTATTTGATTAGGATTGAGTTTTTCTTATTTAATTATTTAATAGTGTTTGGGTTGTGTTAGAATTAGTATATACAATAGTATAAATATGGGTTATGAATTATGATCATTGTGTCGAGACGAGTTGTATTCAAATTCTTAGTATGTTCTTCTGTTAATATTGTTGATTCTAGGACAACAATATTTATGCGTATGTTATTATGTATATAAAATATGTGTAGTTATGTTATTACATATAGGTAATTCCCTTTTGTATTATGTTGATTGAGCAATGAAATGTTAGAATTTTATGGCATATGTGTAATTTAAGGGTTTTACGTCTAAAAAGTGTAAACAATAATCTCAATTATCAATATTTTAAATCAATGGTTGAGATTAAATTGTAAGAAATGCGTTTTTAGATGAGTATTTTAGGCATAATCACTTTTCTTGACTTTTTTCAAGTTCTTATAATTTTTTAAACGTTCATAATATATAATATTATTTTTTGTAAAACTCACACAAAAAACAAGCATTTTTTATTTTTGAAACAAGTACAATATCACTATATAAAAAGATAATAAATTTTTTATGTTTTAAAGTTCATATGATTTTTGCTCGTCATTGTATATGTAATGTAGTTTGTTGTGTCTTTTTTTAGTTATTGTGTTTTTCTAAAATGACAAATTCTAAAAAGATATATAATAGTAAACATAACATTGTTGTCTATTTCCATTATGTAAAACATAATGATAAATTAACAACTAATTAATCTAATACATTAAAAATACTGACAAAATAACACAAAATGATATAGAATAATGATAAAATGTCTCATTATGTTTTTTGATTGTCATTATGTTATCTTGAACACTATGAGTTATAAAAAATATATTATGGATATAAAATTATTGTGTACTTCTAATTGTAAAAATATAATGATAGATAACACGTTTATATAATATATAAACAATGACAAAAATAACACATTGTGTTATTTTAAATAATATTAGTTTTAAATAATATATTGATGAAATAATATCATTGTATGCTTTTAATTGTAAAACACAATGATAGATAATAAATTTATACAATTTATAATATACAACAAAAAAATAACATAAAATAATATAAAACGTAAAACAATGATAATTAGACATAACAAATGATAAGAAAATATATGACACAATTTAATGATATTAAATACAATAAGCTAACCTATTTGACACAACGATCAAAATATCTCACTTTTAAAACAATAAAAGAACACTGCCAAACCTATAATTCTTTTAAGGTTTTTAGATTAAATACTATTTTTACTATAAACCTGCCATTATATATATGCAAATATTTAACACAACGTATTACATGCAAATGAATTTGACAATTGTATTTTTCTATTTTGTTTTACGTATTTTTAACGGTTTATATGTAAATGATCTTAATTTGTTAATATAATTTGTTGCTTTAGTTCATTTTTCTACAAACTCCTCCAAAAAATAATCATAAAAATGATTTATTTTGCATGTTTTTATGTTAGGGAAACCAAAAGCTAATAAACAGAAAAGAGGGATAAGTAAATTTAATGTAAATAATAAATAGAGGGAGAAATGAGTAATTTTTACTACTTTTTTTTTTGATAGTGGGTCGTTTTCCAAAGTCCAAACAAATTATTCTGCTTTCTATTCCGCTTTTATCGAAGTATTCTGTTTTTACAAAGTACTAAACTACAAAGGAAGTCACTAAAACTAGGCGTTTATGTCGTGCGTTGCTGCGGCTATAAGAAAAACATTACCTCTATAGATTTAAGTTATGTTCCAACCAGTCTTACGTTATCAATTCGACCCAATAGAAAAATTTTGTAAGCATTACCTCTTTCACAAAATGCCACCATACATTTTTAACTACTGGACTAAAGATTGGTTAAAAAAATAGTTCCATACAATAATTTTCAAAATGAGCAACAACTTGGCTGCTCCCCTTGCGTAATATAGTGCTACAAAAGTGAGTTGTAATGCAAGATGAGTTTGCTGCTACTCTTGTTTTTCCTATTGCATCGTGTACTGTTGCAAAAGTCTGGTTTGATTTTATGCAAAACAAGTGTGTTGTTCAATCAACCGACTTATAACTAAACTCATGTATATAACTTAGACCATCCAATGTTACTAACAAGAACATGCTTTTTTCAACCAGAAAAAAAAAGACTCATAAACTCGAAGTAATACAGTTTAATAGACCTGAGGTGTAGCACAAAGCATGTGTCATAGCTACATGAACCTGCAGAAAGGCGACCAATATTACACGCATAAAGCAAGCTAACAACAGATGCAATATACTAATGGCCAAATTTATAACACAAAAGCATGACCACTGACGATAAACATGAACTACATGTCATACAAATGACACAACAACCAACACTTGCAAACGATAAGGACATGCTACTGCTAATATGACAAAAACATGAAGTGATACAACACTTATTGGGCCTTATAAAGTTTCGATAATTAGTCATATTATTAACTCATAAAAACGATAACAACTAATAAGGTTAATCAATACCAAACCCATATATAAACCATTTAAAATTCAGAGTATGCTTTTCCCCTTTTTTAAGATCATTGTAGCTTCTTCCCAAGTAAAGAGTTTATGATCATTTATACATGTAGATTCACCCAAAAAGTATAGATGAAAGTGGATGACTGAGATTACATTTATGTATACATTGTGATTAATTCTTTCAATAAGCTTGTGTTATACTTTACCTTAGTTGATCTGCAGATCAAGCTATTTAACAATGAGCATGTTCAAAACAAAATGTACAAACAAACATGCAACAACCAACATACAGGTGAAAATCAAAATCAGAAACTATGAACAACAGAACCACCTGCAAATGTCACCGACCCATAACAAAAGTAGAGATAATACAACAAAAACCTAATGGTAATCAAAGCAGAACAATCGTAGATTAGAAATGCATGTTATGCATCCTGACCCAAATGGGCGATCTGGAAATCAACAAAAGTTAAAATCACAAAAAAAACACACCACATGAGTGACGTTCAATACAAGAAATCAACACATTGAACCCTAACAACAATGATGTTAAGTTGTTCTTGCTTGAGTCGCCACAATCGGCATTTTCCCAAAACGAATGAAGAGACGTCGTCGACTGAATCAGATGGAATAAGCGGCTGGTGGAAGTCGGACACGTGTGTCTTATAAGGCGAAATACCTAAAATACCCTTGGCCAGTGGCACTGTAGCCACCGACCAAAAGGAAATAATACATAACTAGTTTTTTTACCCGCCGCATGTTGCGGCAGCATCATACGCAAATGATAAAGTATAGACTACGATTGACTCGACTCCTTTCCGAATTATATTTACGTTGAAACGTAGAGTAACTCGAATATATACTATTGAATGAAAATATATTATATTAGCTTAGAAAACCCGTGTATTACACGGGTTAAATAAATAAAATATTAATATAATAAAATTTATGGAAAATAAAATGATATTCCAAGATATGATATGACTGAAATTACGTATGAGTAAGTAGTATAAGTAATAAAACAGTGATATCAACCCTTTTAACTTTGTTTTAATTTTTTTTTCAAAAAATAACATTTTATTCTAAAACAAACTGTATAAAAATATTATTTTTTTTAAATATTGCATTATCATAACTCCTAACTTAAATTATTTTTGGTTTTTAATAATTTACTTTTTAAAAACATTAATTTTATAATATATCATATTTTTAAAAAAGTTTGATATTTTAGAAAAAAATATTATTTATAAACATTTATTTATTTAGAAATAACATTAATAAAAATCTTTTTCTTAATTTATAAGAAAATATTTTAATCTAAAAAAATATTAAATAATATTATTAGTAATTAAGATAACTATTTAATAAGAGAGAGAGAGACGTGAAAATTTTGATGAGGAAAATTGTGATGATAACACATGTCATACCAAGTTATAATTTTATTATAACTAGATTACAATCCCGTGTAATACACGAGTTAAATAAATTTACTGTTACATTGTTAATGATATGAAAAGTTATGTCTTAAATATTGTGTATTACACGGATTGAATAAACCTATGTATTATACATTTAAAAATTTGAAGTTAACATATTTGAAATTTTAATTATGGATGGCTATTAATTGATAAATAACTATTATATTATTTATAATTAAGAGGAGAGAGAAGCGGGAAAATAAATTATTAGATGATCTATAATGGTGACAAGTGTCCGGATTTATTTTTATTTATTAATATAGAGATAGGTAGATTTTAAAAAAGTTTGATATTTTAGGAAAAAATATTATTTATATACATTTGTTTATTTAGAAATAACATTAATAAAAAATTTCTTAATTTATAAGAATACATTTTAATCTAAAAAATATTAAATAATATTAATAGTAATTAAGGTAATTATTTAATAGGAGAGAGATGCGGGAAAATTTTGATGAGGAGAATTATGATAATGACACATGTTATACCAAGTTACTCTTTTATTATAATATGTAGATGTAGATAATAGGTAGATAGGTAGATTTGATTTGACCATTTTCTAGAATTTTTGTGTCCAACGTAGACCGACTCAAGACATAAATAAAAAACACACGCAATGGCGACATATGCAACATGATAAAAATATAAATTACAATACCCTCACTCATTTTCGAAATAAATTTACGTAGAAACATAGAGTAACTCGAATTTATACCGTCAAATGAAAATGTAGTATATATGACTCGACGTTCTTTTAAATAAAATTTACGTTAAAACATATACCAACTCAAAACGTACATAAAACTAAACACAGAAACGTTGTATATTTGACCCGAGTTATTTTTAAACAAAATATACATCAAAACGTAGACGAAAGGCAACACCATTGTTGCAGTAGAAATAAATAGGCAAGGACTAAAGGAGGGACAATTTGGTAAATTCACAAATGAGTTGTGAAAAAAAAAACCTAACAATGGGGCGTGTGAGTTTCGAAATCCACACCTCATGTTGAAAACAAAGGGACGCTACCAACTGATCTAAAGAAGAAAACTTCTTGAATTGTGAAACTAATTATACCATCTACTAAAGAAAAGGTCAAGTGGCTCAGCACCTAAGCATTAATATAATATAATATAATATATGATTAAAATCTTTTTTATATTAAATAAAATAAAACTTTTATTTTAAAACAAACGTTTTAAAAATGTGATACTTAAAAACTTTCTTCTATAACTCTCAATTTTAACTAATTTTTATTTATAAAAGTTTTAATTTTTAAAAACACCATTTATAAAATATTTTGTATTTTTAAAAAGTTTGATGTTCTAAAAAGTTTTCTAAATTATGAAAAAAAAATTCTTAGAAATAATAGTAGTAAAAATATCTCTTGCTTAATTTATTAAAAAACTATTTTAGTAAAAAAAATTAAATAATATTATTAGTAATTAATGTGATTATTAAATAAGAGAAAGAAGCGGGAAAAAATTATTGAGTAGCAATATGGTGTTAACATGTGTCATTCTAGATACTTTTTATTATAGTAGGGAGATTCAAGTTAACTAAAATTCAAGTCAAATATACGACAGAATTCTTTTGATCAAAATCAAGATAAAAAAGCTATCTAGTAATCCCACCGTAATTTCTAAAAGAAGCCCAATATCTAAAGAAAATTTCAATTATTGCATGTTGTGGCATAAGCATCATGAATAACGTGGTACAGATAATTAACTACAGTGAATTTATATTGATGCAGGGCGGATCAAGAAGTTTTTATCTTCGGTCAGTTTTTCCGGTCCTCGAGTAACAATGTATATCTCAACTTAGTGTTAAAATGTTTAGTTCGGGTCGGGTCACATAAACAATATACACTAACATGATAAGACAATAAACAAAAATACGATTTTATTAATAAAAACAAAAACAAAAACAAAAACATTACATTTCATAGTTGTTTACGAGTCTCTGTCCTTTCAAAAATATCCATTATCTCATTAATCAAAACCTTCTTTAAATATTCCATCTCAGTGTAACAAATACAAGAATCGTTTCAGGTATACTTATAAATGAAAGTTTAAAGATAATTAGGGAATAGAGAATGTTAATGGATTAATGAAATATGAGATGTTTTTTAGTTAAATAAATGGCTTGGAGATTTAATACAACATAAACTTATTAGTGATCATATCTTATATTACTTTTCTTAACAAAAACGATCTATTGATTTAAATTTTAGTGTCCGCTTTAAACATTAAAAAAATGGGTTCATGATTCGTAATTTTTTCATAGAGGTCAGCATTTCAAAAAAAAAAAGAAACACGAGATCAACTAAAAACTGTCAATACAAATACACATAAAAATATGGAGTCGGTAGACGTCTCCCCTCCCTTTTTAAGTCCACCCTTAGACGCATATACTCTTAGCTCAACACATAATATTTTGATTGATGACTTCTTACCCTTAACACGTTAAAAAACATTTTGTACAATAAATAACACAGGCATACAGGTGGGAATGCATACCGCCATACCTAAGTATGGATTCATAGATAGAAAAGTATTTACATTTCCTCGGTAAAGAGATTTGTAGATTGTATTTGCTTTAAAATAAGAAAATTGGATTTAATAATTCAAGCTATTAATTATTAGCCAATATTAATCGCAATTAACAATTTGACCAATATCAATTCCAATTTTCAATTGTGTATCAATAATAGTCACAGTCTAAACTGTTCGTTAACTCCTTTTTGGTTTTTGATGACATGCCACGTGACGTTGCTCGTGACGTGACATGTGATATGGTGTATCACATAATAAAAAATAAAAATACAAATATATCATTTAATTTTTATGTCTTTGTCTCCAAGCTATTCAACCGGTGACAAAAAAGTTACGTTAAATAACTTCAAAAAATAATCTTTAATGAAAAAGAATTGAGTAATAAATTTATATTTTTTAATTGTAACTATGTTATTCGTCACGTCACGTAATACATTATCAAAAACCAGTGGAGTTAACGAACAGTTAGAGTATGACTGTTATTGGTAACAAAATCAAAAGTTATGATTAATACCGGTCAAATTGTTAGTTGAGATTAATATTGATGAATAGTAAATATTTTGGATTAATAAAATCCAATTTTTCTTTAAAATATAACAATATACCATGAATCACACAAGTATGTATCTTGATTAATTGATTATTTGTTGATCATGTAGGTTATTCCTCATGTCACTTGTTCAAAATATGCAGTTCAATCTGAACAGCTGACTACTCTGGATTATATGTGATTTACAAACACTCACAAACTTATTTCTAGTCACATAGATCCCCTTACCTTAGTTGCCAACTAAGGTAAGGGGATCTATGTGACTAGAAATAAGTTTGTGAGTGTTTGTAAATCACATATAATCCAGAGTAGTCAGCTGTCCAGAGTAGGAATCGGCGAATCGCAGATTCGCAGAAAGGGGGAAATCGATGCCTTTGATGGGGAAATCGCAGTAGGATTGTAGGAATCGCAGAAGGGGAATCGCAGAAAGGGGGAAATGAATGAAGATGAAGTGGAAGATCGATGCCTCGATGGTCTCGATGGGGAAAGCCGGAAGATCGCAGAAAGGGGGAAATCGTGAAGATCGATGCCTCGATGGTCTCCATTTTCTGAGCGGCAATGAATGAAGATGAAGTGGAAACGTCATGGTTGTGGCAATGAAT
>BJCO01647263.1:0-17790 GCA_018326465.1 Flaveria floridana | reverse complement strand
GGTACTTGATGATGAGGGGTCGCTGCAACTAGGAGATGTGATAAAGTCTTAGCTTGTTCTCAGGGAACTGGAGGCTTGGAAGACTTGTTTAAAGATTACTGAAGTTACTGGACGACTGGGTTGCTTTGTACTTGAATGGCGGGCTAGAATTTATCGCAAAGCCTTCAAGTGGGAGATTGTTGGGTTTGTGAAGGCTTTGGGCTTGGGCCCATGTTTAGTTTTCTTGTTCATTAAGTTGTTAACCCTAATTAGTATCTATATATACCTTGTCATGTAGTTGTAATCTTTGTACTGAGCAAATAAAGAAAACCCTAGTTGCAGCCCGTGGACGTAGGTCACACCGACCGAACCACGTTAAATCCTTGAGTCGTTTATTGTTCTGTTTTTCTGCGTGATAATCGTTTGTGCGTGTTCGTGTGTTGGTTCCGCTGCGCCGCTTGATTCCTAACAATGTGTAAAATTAGCTGTTAGCATATATTGCTGAGACATTACCTGCTGCTACACTCGTGAGAAATTCAAATATTTTGAAGCCCTAAGGCAAAGTAAAAACTCGGGGCCTTGTTCAGGTGTTATTGTTATAGTTATATAAACGGTTTTTTTAGGACATTATGTGAGTAGGGTAAAAATTGGTTTGCTAAAGTAGGATGGGACTATACATAATAAAAAGAATTAAGCTCAACATTTTTTTGGCTGAAGTGAGGTTGGATTAGGAATTTAGGATAGGATATTTATAGACTCAAAGCAAAAAATCTGGATTAAACTGTGTATATATCTTGGTTTTAAAAAGCGCGCCTGAGGCGCGCCTAGGCGCAAAGCGACCATTGAGGCGAGGGTTGGGGCTTTTTGTAACACAAGGCGCATGCTGTACAAGAAGCGCAAGAAAAGCGCGATTTTTTGGGAAAAAATCCTTCCGAGGCGCGCGCTTCTTGTACAGGGGTGTTTTTTTGCTTCAAAGTGCTATATATGTTGATAAAGAAGTTATACATACATGTAATTTATACATTAAAGCATATATAAACATTATTTATAGCTATATTTTGGGTGGGTTGCTAAAAACCTATAGGATTATATTAAAAAAATTATATAAACACTTAGCGCTTCGCGTACGAAAAGCCCTCCGCTTTTGCGCTTCGCGCTTTGCGCTTCGGTTTTAGACCTTGTCGCCTTGGAGCGCTTCTCGCTTTTTAAAACCAAGGTATATATGTTCATTTTGTGAAAGAAAAATCTGGATTAAACTGTGTATATATGTTCATTTTGTGAAAGAAAAAATTGGGGCCATTATAATTTGGAGACCCTAGGCACAAGCTTAAAAAACCTACCACCTAGAGCTGTCCATGGTACACTTAGCCTTGGATGTGGTGCTTCTTTACATCAGTAGCTCCTTTTCTTCGTATCCGGGATCATGTGCTTCATTTGTAGCCTATTGAGCATTGCCATGTGGTGCTTAGTTAGTTAGTTAGTTATAGTTACATGGATGTTTCATTGTTTCTAGGGAGGCTTGTATGTGTATCCATTACATTGAGTTCATACTGTGGCAATACTTTTTGCATTTTCTTTCTAGGTCCTGAATTAGCTACCTCCCCTGTTCTAAGAAAAGTTCTATTGATTTTTGATGTTGAACATATATACTTACTAAATGCAAGTTCAATACAAGTACTGATATTTGTGGGCCTTGTGATAAAGTTCAACATATTTGGAAGTTTTGTGCTGACAAATCTAAAATTTGCTTACTAACATTGAAGTTTGAAAGTAACATATGATGCCCAAGAAGCGTTTGTCTTTAGTGCCAGGAAAAGTGTCTGTGCTACTATATTTTGATTTGTTCTTTAGAGCATTAAGCCATTAACATATGTGATGTTATAGAGTTGGAGTGCAAATTTTGGCACTCAATGCAGGATATTCTTTTAGGAGTTTAACTTTGAGTTATGATATATGTATTCACAGGAAATTGGCTTAAATGGCTGGTGGTAGGGGAATTTACCACTTGCTGAGGAGCAGACTTCATTCTCAAACCACTGTAAGCTTCAATCTTGTTTGGATTATCTTGGTTCAAAGAACCATCCCCCCTTTTGTTTTATTTGGGTCCGTGTTCGCTTGTCAGCTGGGGTGTGTCTTTTTGTCTGTTTTAAGAATCTGTTCCCTTTTCCTGTATGAGTATGAGAGGCAGCAGTGATGGACTGATAGTAAAAGCTCCATAACTATAGTTCTGTACTTTTGTCTAGACAAACTTTTTTAAACTTAACATTTTTTAAAAATCCACTTTCTAAGCATGCCATTGTTTCTATCTGGCAATCATTAAATCATAAGAGCGCTTCTAGATAACCAAACTAACCACTGTACATGGTGCTTACATTTAATATATGGGATATGGAATGATTTAATGATCTGATTTGAGCTTAGTTGCAACATTTACTCAGTAATTGGTATACAGTTTTGAGAAAGATTTTCACAGTTGACAGTAAATTGATGCTGTGTAGGCTGTGATTAAGGGTTCGGCATTTACTTTGGTCATGTCAGCAAATATACTTTCTGAGCACTGCTCAGTGGCCAGTTGAATAGGGTTATTATTTTAAGTTTCTGAATCTACGCGGGGCCAAAATTTTAGTTAGCACAGGGTAACATCCAAATACTCCAATCCTAAAAACAAGCACATAGTGTATTGTAATAAAATATGAATCGCTTTGTTTCCATTGGAAGTATAAAGTTTTTTAGAAGACATCTGGCTGGTTTAACGTAAACATGCAATTACCATAGTAAATGTTCTACATGCCTCTTTAGGACCATGGCCCATGGATCATCAGAATAAGCATAACTGGCTTGCAGAGTTGCAGATGCTGAAAGTTTTAAGATGTTCTATACTCTTCTGCTTTTACATGACAGAAACTATCTGAAAATTGTTGCAAATTGTCACCTGGAAAGTTTTTTTTTTTTTTTTTTTGAGTTAATTGCCATTTTCATCCCTAAGGTTTGGTGCCTTTTGCCATTTTCATCCAAAAACTTTATTTCTGTGTCCCTGATATTCTAAGAACGAGTCATTTTCATCCACTTCCGTTAACCCCGTTTGTTTTACCCGTTAAGTGGACATCAACTTTGAATATTAGAAACAATCGAATAATGTTTGAATGTTCAGAGCAATTGAACAATGTTTATTTAGGTTTTTTTCCCTCTCTCTCTCTCTCTCTCTCTTCTGGTGAGGTGTAAAAGTACATAAATGCCCCTCACATGACGTGTACGTGATGGCTACTTAACAGGTAAATAAACGAGGTTAACGAAGTTGGATGAAAATTACAAGTTTTTCTAAATGTAGGGGAAAGATTTTGTTTTTGGAAGAAAATGACAAAAATACACCAAACCTCAGGGACGAAGATGACAATTTAATCTTTTTAATTTATTTTTATATAATTTCACTAGAAACCTCTCTCCTTTTGTATTTAGAAGGATGCATATACTGTTTACTTGTTATATGATTAACATTGTTTTGCCGGTTCACAATTTCAAACATGACATAAGATATGTATAAGTCAACTCTATTTCTTTGTATTCCAATCAGTAATCGCTGCAATCATTCGCAACTTTATAGGCCCCTCCAGTTTTGTCATCACTAATTACAAAGAAGGGTCAAGAAGCTTCTGGCATGAAGTCCCTTAGAGCAATAGCACTGTTTGGAGCAGGTGTTTCAGGGATTTTGAGTTTCACAATAATAGCTTCTGCTGATGAGGCTGAACATGGTCTGGAGTGTCCAAGCTATCCTTGGCCTCATCAAGGCATTCTCAGTTCATACGACCATGCTTCGTAAGCTTGTTTTGCAACCACCGTTTGTTACCTTCTTTTCATATCATTTATTTAAAGTCCTTAGTTTTGGACTGAATATAAAAAGTCGAAGTTGAGTCTTCTTACCTAATCCAGAAGATACCAATGATTCCTAATTCTTCCTTATAGACACACAAACTGTATCAACCCATTAACAAGTAAAAGGGATGAAAAAGCACCATTGTGGGAATTGATGTTTTGTTTCTTTTATCAGGATCCGACGCGGTCACCAAGTGTACACCCAAGTTTGTGCTTCGTGCCATTCAATGGGTTTGATTTCATATCGTGACTTGGTGGGTGTTGCATATACAGAAGAGGAAACCAAAGCTATGGCTGCTGAAATTGAGGTGGTTGATGGTCCTAATGATGAGGGTGAAATGTTTACTCGCCCCGGCAAGCTCAGTGACCGATTTCCTCAACCTTATGCAAATGAGCAAGCTGCTAGATTTGCTAATGGCGGGGCCTATCCTCCAGACTTGAGCCTTATCACCAAAGTAAGTCACGACTCCTGCTTTGAGCTTTTAAAGATATTGTCGTCTTTTCAACAAATTCTTACATTTTGTTCTTTCAGGCTCGTCACAATGGACAAAATTATGTATTTGCACTTCTGACTGGCTACCGTGACCCTCCCGCTGGTGTTTCGGTGAGTAGTAAGATTCACACCACTTTGTCTCTGTTACGGTCCACCTAACAGCCAATCTACAAATAAATTGCAGATCAGGGAAGGTCTGCACTATAATCCTTATTTCCCTGGGGGTGCTATTGCAATGCCTAAAATGCTTAATGATGGTGCTGTTGAGTATGAAGATGGTACTCCTGCAACAGAGGCTCAGGTTGGTTATATGCCTCTTATCGTGCCAATGAGAGTCCTTTTATTTAATTTATGTATTTTGTATTTCAATTTCTGCAGATGGGAAAAGACGTCGTGTCATTTTTAAGCTGGGCTGCAGAACCAGAAATGGAAGAAAGGAAACTGGTAAATGCTTTTAACTCCTTTAAAATGAGGAGAAAAATTGGTGCACCCTCGAGCCTTTATCTCATGCATCTTGACCTTCAAATATACATGATTTAATTATGTTGAGTTTGCATATTGCATTCAATATATATTTCACACCTTGAAAATGATGTTAGATTTTGTAATAAAAAGTTATATGAATGCTATGTAATAAGCAATTATCAGGTTGATCTTTAAAGTTAAGACACATGAAGAAATAACAGAGATGTACTTACTTTCAAGAAATTCTTGGTCAGACCAATCTGGAAACATTTTTATTCTTTTTCTTGAATTTTGTAAATCATCTGTGTTAGATATGATTAGAAAAAACTATATTCACTACAATGATAATATAAAATTTTAAATTAAACAAATTAGGAGGCCTTGGTGTTTAACTTTTGATCTAATTTTCATTGTAGTTAATTTTAGACATAATATAGCCTGGAATTAACCTGATAATTAGCTCACTAAGCATACCATGTTTCAGCTCCAGGGTATACTTTGAATCATCATATTCATTTTGGGTCTGTCTTGCAGATGGGATTCAAGTGGATATTTGTACTATCACTGGCTCTGCTTCAAGCTGCATACTATAGGCGTTTGAGGTGGTCGGTTCTCAAGTCCCGTAAGCTCGTTCTTGATGTCGTCAACTAGAATCCTCTTGGTCAAAGGTTTGTGACAAGACTGAGAGTGAGAAATAATTAATTCCTGTGTAAGAATACCATGCATTTTTGACCTTGTATGAAAAAAAGCAGTGTTTTGGTTCATTTTTGAACTTGAAAACAAGGAATAAGGAGTCATTTTGAACCCACTATTCTTCTCACAATATCACCAACCAAAGTTATCATCACTAGTTGCTTTCCATCATCTCAAAACAATGCTTTAGGGAATGTATTCAAGTTCCTCATTGCTATTTCACAAACTAACATATTTGGTTTTTACATAAATTTTAAAATGTAATTTTAATAGAAAAGCACTTGTGTTTTGAGTGACGGTCTTACGAATAAGTGTCCTTCAGTATTGTTATAAAATTTGAAATATGAGTGACAAGTTTGAAGAAAACTTGCTCTCACTTTCTAGACTTCGGAGTAGAAGCTCCCTTATGGTAAAATGCACGTACAAAAACTCCAATGGTTAACGAACACATTGTTATGAGGCGGGGTGCATTGAAGACAAACACTTATTTGAGGCAGAGTAAGGTGCTGTTTGGCAATTTCTGAATGAATAAGTGCTAAACCAATAAGAGGTCTGAACCAATAAGTGCTGAACAAGTTTAAGTCTGTTTGGTTGGATATCTGAATGATTGTGTACAATGATTATAGAATTAACCAATTTTCATAAAAATACAAATCAAACTCAAACAATCACTTCAATTTCATTTGATTTTATCAACTCCTTCTTGCTTCCAATTAATTCTAATCATTCATTGATTTTCATACCAAATCAAAATCAAGAAGAGAGCTTGTAATGTTATACCTACTTATATACATGCATATATAGTGACAAATCAACAAAAACTCCACTGGTTACTTGCTCATTTTTCGAATACAATATGTAGGAATCTCGATATATGTCATCACAGGAACCACCTACCATTACTATATTTAAATAATTAAATATGCTCACACACAAAAGCCTATATGGATTCAAAGAGGAAAAAAAATCAAACAGGCAAGAAGTTTACATTCTGTGCAAGATTATGCCATTACAGGAACCACCTATTTTATACCTTGCTCATTTGACATGTATTTGGGTTCAAACAATTGGCTCCTTAATTCACGATACCTAGGGCATAAAGCAATCAAGAAAGCAATAAAAAAAACTCAAAAAAACACCACCTGTGAATCGGTGCTACTATATCAAACACCTTCAACAAGAAGCAATCAAGAAAACTCAAGAACCACAACAAACAAACCTTGATTGATTAATCAAGACAAAAGCCGGTACAGTCGAATCAATGCCCATGGAGTCGAATCAAGAATCAGAGTTGCACATACATGTGAATCGGTGCGGGCTGTTATTGTTGGTGGCTGCTGGTGGTGCGCCGTCGCTGCTGATGGTGGCCGCTGCTGATGGTGGCCGCTGCTGTTGCTGGCGGTGTGTCGCCGGTGCTGATGGTGGCCGCTGCTGTTGGTAATCGGTGCTGTTGGTGGCGCCTTCTGGTGGTGCGCCGCTGCCGACAGTGCGCCGCTGCCGTCTGAATGTCTTCCTTTGCCGTCTGAATGTCTTCCTTTGCCGTCTGAATGTCTTCCTTCCGGTGGGGGCGTCGCTGCCGTTGGTGATGGGAAGCGATAAAGGGGAGGGGAACAAGTGCTGATGTTCTCTTCCTTTGGTCAGATATAAACTCATGTCTGACCTAATAAGTGGTTAGTCTGACATATTTCTCAATCAGATGTGGCCGAACCAAACACTCATGTCTGTCGGAGTCAGACATAAAGGTCTGAATGAGATACATGCTACAGTCTATCATGCTTGCCTGATCGCGAGAAGCCTTAGAGTAAAATAATCTTTAACAACAAATTGAGAAGCTTAGCAAATGAAGTACATAAGCTGGTTTTACTTCAGACCTTTTAAGCTGATGTAAAGAAGTTTTCAGACATAAGTGTAGTCTAAAAAGTAGGTTTTATTGTGAAAGAGTATAATTAAATTTATAATATTTTTTTTCCGAAGACCATAGCTACTACATGCCATACGTAATCCAAAATAGTTCACACGTACCAGAAAACTAGCTGTAGTTCACATATACTAGAAAAACAGCTGCGTGTGATTGTAGAACTCAAACCATTGTAGTGCTATTAGGTTAATGGATGACACCACTGAGACTTATCACCGTTATAAGACTTGGTGATAAAACTGAGACAACCAGTCTAGATGGTCTCTACGGCACTTTTCTCAATCATGAACAACTCAAAGACAAGAACAAAAGCGATATTGAAAACATGATAGAATCATCAAAGATCTCCAATATCGCTTGCTACATTGATAAACTCATGTAAGAAAGCAAATAATAAGATGATGAACTCGAAGATGGTGATCACTTAAAACGTGGGTAAAAGATGTTGCTGCGCTTGTTAAAAAGTTTATGATGGCTAAATCAAAGGGAAAGATTCAATAGAAGCAATACCAGTAAAAGGCTAAGACTTTGATAGGTTCAGTAACACACATTCCTTTGATCCATCTACTACTTAGTGTTACACCTATTAGGAGATTATTATATGTACATAGACAACAAGTTACGAGTGCAAATCAAAGGATCCAACAACTTTCACGTACAAAAACAAGATCAAAAGAAGAGTCATCAAGTGATATACAAAAAGCTCAAAGTCTCTCCTTAAATAGAAGTCTATGACACGATTACAGTCTCATGCTTGGGTTGATAAAGATATCTCGCAAGTATGTGAAGATTGTTGGTGATGTTGGTATCATCTGGATATTTTGGTAATTAAGATTTACTTAGTGGTCAAATGGGAAATCACAATTAAACATCAAATAAGTTGGAAAGTTTGAATTGCATACTTGTTTGAAAATATTATAATTTCAAGCACTCAAGAACCTCATGGTTCTAAGGGGAATGCCCTTGGTCGGGTCTAAAAGGAATAGCCTTTGGCTAGAATCAAGATGCTAAGTTAGTTTGAATTTTTTTTTATTTTATTTTGTTATGCATTGAAAGTTGCTTCGGAATCACAAAACAACCAAAATTTGCAAAAATTGATTTGTAATAACTGAAGTTCAGTGATAAAATTTATCTTTAATAATAATAACTGAAGCTCAGTAGTAAAATTGGTCCTCGGATGTAAAAGTGAAGTTTAGCAACAACTTTGGTGTTGGTACCAATTGGTGATCCGTAAGAATCGATCATCAGTATTAATTTTGGTACCTCGGCAACAAAAAGTTGGTCGATACCAGCTAAAGCAGCAACAGTAATACCGATCATAGCAATTTTGTATAGTTGTATCAACTTTGTATAACGGTAGTAACCCTGAACACCAATAGTAACTAATGATCAAAATCAATACATGATCCATATCAATTAGTGGTCGACATCAATTGATGATACTTACTACTAACTGTAAGATTGAAACGAATATAAAACACAACAATTTCTATGATGATGATTAATAGATGCAGAAGCCTGTTAATCACAAGTAACAACTCACACTATAATAGTTAACAAAGTTTTCTTCAAATTCTTTGTATATTTCCCTTAAAATTTGCGAGTTACAATACAAAAGCAAAATGCAAGTATGAAAGCATAACCTATCAACTATTACCAATAGTGGTTTTATAACAAACTACAACTACATGCTCATAGGCAACCAACTGGAACAAACACAAAAAAAGTTATCATAACTATTAATTTTAAAGTTTTAGATTGATGACAGACTATAACCATTGATCTACACAATGTGGTATACCATGATTGTGTCATTTAATGGTTAGCAAAAGTATTGTATAAAACGAACAAAATCGTTGTTATTTTTCTTTTTGTGTTGTAAATTCCTTTTTAATTTCTAAATTAGTGAGTATGGAGAATAATAAATTTTTGAATTTTTATAAAGCAACCACAATATTTTTCATTTTTCCTAAGTTGGCCACATGCTATTTTGCCTTTTTATGTTTTTTTTAAAGTTTCTAGGCTTTTTTTAATTTAATTTCTTTTCAATTTGAAGATTTTAATATTTATATATTTTGTTTTCTTTTTATACTCGATACTCAAGTAGGGTTACAAGTTAAATCATAACCATTTAATTTAATTAGTTTTCCTGTTTGCCAATACTTATTTTTACACGAATGCAACGTTCTTTTTTATTCCATTACAATGTGTTTATTTCCAGCTACAACACACTGCTAATCACAACTATTAGTTTATATTCCATATCATTATTTATTGTTTTAAAATAATACATATAAATAGTATTATAATTTTATAAAAATGGCGAGAGAGATTTTCACTCATAATTTCACCACTTAGTGAGTGTGAAGATTGCAAATGTGACATTTAGATGGCAGTGAGTCTCAACGGTATCTAGATGTGTAATAGATGTCTTCTCTCTTAAAAATTAAAAGGTTAAATATGTAATAAACTAAGTTGGATCGGATCGGATTTCGGATAGGGTCCTGAAATTTTCAAATCCGAATAATCCGATCCGAATAATCCGTTATCCGATCCGATGAACACCCTTACTCTATCCTCTTGGCGTCATAATCTTTTAGTCGTAAAAACTGGTAGAAAGATTGATTAACCTACAAACAAGACTCTTAAAGGTCGACTGCGTGCTTTAACTAAACAAATATCATAAGTTTCCTTGTAGTATGCACAATCATAGTGCTCAAAATGAGCCCTCACAAAAGTAAACTGAAGCCACAAGGTCATGATGAATGGATCAACCATAATGTTTTTATCCCAACTCCTCAAACTGATGTCATCTCCACAGGCCATTTTGGTTAGTAACTTCGGATTGAAACTAACTTGTTAATAGCCAGAATCCCTGTTGCTAACGCATGTTGGTATCATCTTTAAGATCACGCGAATCCAATAACGATTGCAAACTAACTATATGAATGATTTGATTGTGAATGAAAAAGATGTGATTAAACACTTGAACAGTTGTATGAACACAGACTTTCGCAATCGACATAACTAGACTTAAACATGTTGGGACCCAATAAACATAACAAATTGTCATTGAGACCCAATAATACGAATAACCCATAAAAGAATTAGAGGTTATAACATCAATAATGCACATTTTGGAATCAAATGCAGTTTCACATGATCATTCAACCAGCAGCAGCTTATGGTTCAAGATCAACCAAAGAATAAGCACGGCCTAAAAGGTACATATTACGGATATCATATACTTTCCCTCTTTTATAGCAAACTGAATATCATACCACAATTCACAACTGTCTTTTATGATTTTACAGATGAAAATAATTTTACAGATATGCGCACGCAATGATGGTGAAAACGAATTGAAGGAAAAGTTGGAACTTTTGCAAGTGAGTTTCTTGGCTGATTCCATGCCCTTAATCCTTTTAAACAATCTTTAAATATGTATATTTACTTTAAGAGATCTTAGATCAATCTCCCCTATGCAAAATTACTGATAACCACATCATATACTTTTATGTTTTTTTTTTTTCATTATAAATTTTAAGAGAAGAACTCGTAGTCTTTAGCTTCAACGATGATCTGCCTTAGCCCCCCAATAGGTGATACAATCATCAAAGCAACTCCTAGTATGATGCAGACCTGAATATATGAACCAATGTTAGTCGAAATGATCGATATAGGTTGAAAATTAAGAAAATGAGTTTTGGGATGTTGCATACCCAATTGGTAATCCAAGATAAGCCCCATTTGTTTGGTTTGTAGAGTGTAAGCCACATGATGCAAGGTAACTAAACCATCAACAACACAAGATAACATATTTAAACATAAAACCATACATTTCATGAATATAAAGCATAACTAGCAGGAATGGACTCGAGTTTCTTACAAAGTATGTCGTGGGGGCAAATGCGAATCCACCAAAGAAACCAAGAAGTCCACCGAAGAAAGGGAAGCATATGCCAATGAACATTGTTAATGCTGTTTTAAAGAAGAAATCTTTCGGTTAATAAATGAATCACAGCCTCCTTAATTAGTTTAGAGGTGACACTTTCGACCCATTTGATTATGAACGGGTCGCTATTAGTTATGTTGTATCTTAAATGGGTCAAATCAAGAATTTAACTAAAAATGGAAATATGCCGGTTGGGATGATTGTTATTGCAAAAATATAGTTTTATGTAATCAAATTTAAAGCATTGATTGTTAATAAAAATGGCTGCAGTTCAACCCAACCCAACAAGCACTCAAAATGATACCTTTTTTACTTTGACCCATTTTGACCCGTCACCCATTCATACTTACCAACATATAGATTCCTCGTGATAAAGCGAAGCGTAAAGCTAGGGGTGAAGTTCAAATTCTTGACGAGCATTGTTTCTATCATATCAAATACTGGCATTGCATAAATCTACACAGAATCATGATAATATAGAATAAAGTTATAAGAAAACTTCAAATTGGTTTGATTTAAATAAGCTTTGTTACTAGAGATAGATTATAAACCTGATAGCTTCCAATAACATGGATGACAACAAACAAATTAGCCATAGCAATGAGCCATGTAGGCTTCTCTAAACTGATAAGAATATTATCCGAGACCTGGTTTCCAAACATCCAGTATCCTACGATGGCAACCGGGAAGTAGCAAATGGCTACAACGATATAAGCAACGACTACTCCTTTCCACATTGGACCCTTTGAAGGCTTCTCGGGTGTTGAAGGAATTGTGGCTTGAATTTCCAACACTACGTTGTGACCCGCGTATGCAAAAGCCACTTCACCTAGTGCACTGAAGAAACCGAACACTTTGTCTGCTGTGGTACCTGATTTATATCCATAGTCTACATTTGGCTGCACACCCTTGGCCACAGATGCCGACCACGCGATTATAGAGTAACTGCATGACACCACACCACACCACGTACACCACACCACACCACACCACAACACTTGTGTTAGTTTATATCCTTGAC
Organism: Flaveria floridana; assembly: GCA_018326465.1. Lineage (NCBI taxonomy): Eukaryota > Viridiplantae > Streptophyta > Magnoliopsida > Asterales > Asteraceae > Flaveria > Flaveria floridana. The sequence goes on along the minus strand of BJCO01647263.1, from coordinate 5,396 downwards.
CCGTTTGGCTCATTTGACTTGTTTCTTTTTACAATAGTTGTCTTCTTATTTGATATGTTTCAAGTTAAACAAAAAGGTAAATCATGACAATAACCTCATTGACCAACCATTTTAACAAAATTTCCATTATGTTTTTTAATTATTGGTTTGACCGTTACACATAAATCAAGGGTACCAAAAACCAATTAGAAGGCCATACATGAGCGTATTTTGTACCACATGGAACAAAATTTGGCGACTTTTACGCCATGAATTCAATTAATACATGACTACACTCGATGCAAAACTAGTCGTTGGTTTGATTCATGGCGCAAAGGGGCCAAATTTTATGCCATTTGATGCAAAAGTACACACATGCGTCGTTAAAGTAATTGGATTTGCTAATTTAAAAAGAGAAGGTCAATGGTTATTTTGGTAAAAGGGTTTCGTAAAATTATCATTTTCGATGGTTTTTCTAAAAGTAACCAAAGATGACCCATTTTTAAAAAAGAATAGGTCAAAACTGCCACCTGTACAGTATTTTCCTTAACTTTGTACTATCAAGAATATATTGTAGCGTACCTGAGAGACATGACTGCTGCAGCCAAAGACACCCCGGCTATGGAATTGAAATTGGGGAGATGGGAAAGCACGAAATGGACGGAAGCAAAGATCATGATGAAGTATGTGAGTTTTATGTCTTTGCAGTTGTCACCGCAAACCAGATCATAGAATTTTTTTAAAGATGTCCCCCCGGTGACCATATACACAATGTTCACCCCGACTTCAACGATGAGTTGTTGCGGGACAACAATGTAAAGACCAAGTTTTTCACCAAAAGCATGCTGGCCTAGCTCGTGGTATCGGTCAAACCGTTTTCCAGGTACCATTTCGTGCATTTCAACCATTTGCCATAACGTATACAGAGTTATGACCCATGATATTACCAATACTGATACACCCGGACCCCTAAAACATTCAAAGCAATGGTGTTATTCATATTTAAATTTAATCTTATTATATATGTGTATATGGCCAACACTAATGTTGTTACATCTATAAAGCTTCTACAACTTTCCCTTATATAGAGATTTAGGTTTTATAAAACATGAAGGCAAACCAATTATCGTCGACCCATAATCAAAGGCTCTATGTGTATTCAAAGGCGTAAAATGGTTATTTGAGGAACGTCTGAAGATTTAAAACATCACAAATATGATCATTTTAACCAATCTTTTTACATTATCATAGCCATGACTAACTTTTTTAAAAAGATAACCCATTTAACGGTTACGAATGATCACAAGAAAGTACATCCAGTCAAAAGATGTCACATAGGCTTACTTGTATATCCCAAATGACAAGGTTTTGGCCTTTTGGGCGTAGAAATCAAAATTGGTTATGTCGATCAACCAATCAGTTGATGACACGTCAGTCATAAATAGCAAATAGCAAATGCCATAGTTGTGGGCTAAGAAAAGCAAAAATTTGTTTAACGGATGATATTTGACACCAAATCCCCATAATACTTTATCAAAATGCATGTTTATCTAAAGAAAGAAAAAATATAGTCGAAAGGACGGATTGACTAACCAACCAAGCCCGGACAAAGCATAAGGAAGACTGAGAACACCAGCCCCAACCATGGCGGTAACATTGTGAAAAGCAGAATACCACCATTTAGCGTTGCGTGACGAGGTGACCGGAAGCCACTCATCGATAGCTCTCTCCCTTTCGGTTCTCTCATCAACCTATGATCATCGATATTCGATAACATCATTAGTTAAATCCAAAATCAAAATCAAAATCAAAATCAAAATCAAAATCAAAATCGAAGTTAAATAACAAGAAAGAAAAAGAGTTAACAGAAAACACATACTAGGGGTGTTGTAAGCGTCATGTTGTTTAAAGTTAAAGATAAGAAATATATGAATATTATGGAGTGTGTGGTTTTGTATGTAAATGCAACCAACCACCTTCTTCTCCCCAATTATTTGGAGTTGTTCAAGCGTCTACGTTTGCTCACGTTTTATATAGAAAAAGTTTTTAAAACTTTGTTCCATCACCATCACTCTCAATATTAATATAATATAAATGTCAATGGTGGCTTTAATTTTCTTACATCGTCATCATCTTCGTTTTAACATCTTTGAACGAATATATGGTAAAAGGGTGGATCTATAATAACTTTTTTTTTATTGTGAGATGTGTATATGAGTAAATAAGGTGATTAAATAAAAAATATTATTAAAGAATTATAATTAAGATTATATTACTGTTATAACTTAAGAATTCTATAAAGAACTGCAAAAGAAAAAAATAAAGATATATATAATATATAAAAATGTATAGAAGAAGTGTGTTTTCACGTCTACTGTCTACATGCCTCAATGCATAGCACGGGTAGTAAAACTAGATTTTACCATATGCATTAAGTTATATGACTTGATTGAGTATAATTTTTATTTTTATTTTATAACTCTTTATATGTAATTTTCTTAAAATAATAAGAAATTTTGATATGGTTATTTTATATGTATTTTGATATAAATTATACAGAAAAACATAGACGTTACATATATCCATCCATAATAGTTTAGGTTTTATAAGGCTCCGTAATTTATAAATAAAGTGTACATAAAAATAAGTACTTACGAATGTTATATTTGTTCTTTTATTTTTAATAAAAGGGCGTACCTGGTGCTGCAAATAGCTCCCGCATTTTCGCGGGGTCCAGGGAGGGTCCGTCCCATTTAAGGGAAGATGTACGCGGTCTTTCCCCCACATTTTGTGGGGAGGCCGTTTCCACGGATCGAACCTGAGACGTTTGGTCCCTTAAAAGTTTAAAAGTTATATTTTTAATAATTAAAAGTTTAAAAAAATATGTATACAAAATAAAGCTCTATTATAAAAAGATTGTATTCTAATTGTGTCATTTACATCTATAATCTATAATATCTAATAAAATAAGTTTTTTTTATTACTTTTCATTCTATTAACCCATTTTTTGCTACTTGTTATTCTTCTAAACATTCACACATTAATTTTCTCTCCAAAAAGATATTATAGTTATATAAATATTTATATAATTTTTTCTCTCTTATTAAAACTGAATTATATTAATTGTATATTTCTCTCTCTTATCTAGATTTTTTTTAAATCAAACTATCTTTATCAAAAATAGATTTTATTAATAAAATTTAAAATCACATATTTTAATTAAAATCTAAACAATAAAAAAACAAAAAAATTATATAATATAAAATTTTCTAAAACACTAAATATTTTTTAAACAAAATATTTTAAAGCTGTTTTGTTTTTAAAAAAAATATAAAAAGGTGATTTAAAAAAACAGTCTCATTAAAACAACCAGACTAATTACAAGCCAGAGTTTTTAAAAAATAAATTTTTTATAAATAAATAATTTTTATAGAAAATCTTAAAATAAATGTTTAAAAATGAAACTATTTAGATAAAAAAGGTAAAAATAGAATAATTATTTTATTTCTTGAACTATTACGTATATATATATTTTTTATTATATTTTATATTAAAATATTATAATCTAACTACTCGTATTTATTACTAACTATAATCCGTTTAATTAATGAGTTTTTAGACTATGTATCTATCTATAAAAAACTAAAATAAACGTGAAATAATTATAAGACTTATCATATTTTTATTTTTTATTTTTTATATTATTAATAATAATACTGGATACTAATAATATCACTCATACCATTTTTAAATTAAAAAATATATATAATTTAATAAATTAAAAACCTATTTTATATTAAAGCACACTTTTTAAAAACAAAAAAATTATAAATTACAGAACAACAAACTTTAAAAAAAATTTCTTAAAATAAAATATTTAAAAATCACAATATATTTAAAAGCAAAAAGTTTATGAAAAATACATCACTATTTATTTACTTAAACTAACTATTTATACATAATTATAAGAGTAAATTACACTTTTCGTCCTTTAGGTTTGTAATAAATTTCAGGTTTTATCTTTAAACTAAGGAAATTACAGTAAATATCCTTAATGTTTAAAAAAGCTTGCGTGTTTCGTCCTATCCTCTAACGGACGTTAAATTTGATTGTTAAATCAGGTCATGTGCTTTACACATGAGGGTAGTTTGGTCTTGTTACCCTTATTATTAAAACCCACCCCAATATCCTGCCCCACTTCATATCTCTCTTTATCTCTACCCTCTCTTTCTCTCTATCTTTGTGACAACCCGAGTTTTTCAGGTTAACCTCGTTTCCGTAACCCAACCTCTTGTTATTTTATAATTAATCAAATTATCATTTATAAATGATAATGGTTGTTATTATGATTATTATGATTAACTTTAAATTAATCAAACTTAATTAACTCAATATACAAAATTACACAAACTGGAGGGGCTAAAGATGTATTGGCTGAAGTGATCTCATCTAAATAATATGACCCAAACCCCACCCACGACCCTTATTCATTCACAAACACAAACCCTTATCAAACCTAGTTTCTCCATTGCCGTCAACCAAACCGCCGTGTGCAACTCCGACATCCGCTTTCAACCACTACCGTGAGTTTCTAAACCATCATTAACACCATCACGTCATAGTCTTATCGATCGGGTTAACCATCACAACCGACGATTATCGTCATTGTTCTGGTGGTCACACGAAGTCCCATCCTCACGACAACGGTCTTCTCAACAGCCCTCCGCTTGGTAGCCTTGATCGACCACCCCTTGATGCGTGAGCAATTCATTCCCGGCAATCCTGGACACAACCGAAACAACCCGTACGATATGTTTCTCGCTTGACTTACGTGTTTAGATTTGTTACGGTTTTGGTTTTCGCGATGCCGGACGCAAGGGTTGTGTTAGTCCATTCGAATGCGTGAGGCCACCATGTTCATGTTCTGCGTATCACTACAAGGAAACAGGTCTTTAGGGGCGACTAAAGTCGCCGCTAAAGACCCCTAAAGTCGCCGCTATTACCTTTAGCGGCGACCTGTCGCCGCAAAAAAGTCGCCGGTAAAAAACCGTCACTAATGGTCAAAATTTCGCCGCTAATATGTCGCCGCTAAAAAAGTCGCCGCTAATGCCTGTATGTCGCCGCTATTGAGTCGCCGCTAAAGGCCTCAGAATTGACAAAAAATATGTCGCCCCTAATGCTTATATGTCGCCGCTAATGGTTATTTTTTTTTTACTTTTTTTTTGTTTTTTCAAAAATCCAGTTTTCATCCCAAATAAACCTAGATTTTCTAATAACATAATCTAATAACATAAACTACAATCTAGATTACGAAATATCATACAATCAAACGTAGATAAGCTATTCAAACATAGATTACGAAATATTATACAATCAAACATATCATACAATCAAACATAAAATAAGCTATTCATCCC
>BJCO01647258.1:0-12053 GCA_018326465.1 Flaveria floridana | reverse complement strand
TTTTAAAAAAAAAAAAAAAAAAAAAAAAAAAAAAAAAAAAAAAAACGTGAATGTGTGTATGATTAACTTTGAAATCGTTTTATGTTTAGAATGACGAATATTTTGAACTTTCAAATAGATGTTTACCTAATTTTCAAGATTTTATTTATGTACATTTATTATAACTTATTGAAACGAAATAACAATTTGATTTTTAGAACATCGCAACATGAAAACATGCAACAAAACGTGAATGTTTTCAAGCTCAAATCAAAATGATAAACTCATGTCATTTTGCTTATCTAGCTACTACCGCGTGTATCAGCTTTTGACTAAACATAAAATATATAAATTGCTTATATATCGATTAACAAAATAGGAGAGGGATCTATACAAGATATATATTACAAGAACAAACAGAATAAAAAAATCAAAATTCTTTCTAATATTAAAAAATACAACAAAATGATGTAAATCTAGTGTTTATTGTTACTAATTACTCTTCTCTCTAGCTAAAATAAATAAACTTTACATAGGTTATGAATAAGTTATGTTACCTAAACAACAGTAAAAAACTACAAAACTAAAAGAACATGTGAACAAATATGTTTATTTTTTTACGTGCATGACCTACATATGGATTAATATGCATAAAAGTTTAAAATTTTGAACTATTCATTAAAAAATAAGCGACTTAGATTTGTATTTTTATAAATCTATACTAATAAAGCAAAATAAAATTTTATCACATATCATCTTCTCACATCATCATTGTCACGTGTCATATTCTCACACTCTCAATGTCATATGTCACTAACATAAAAATATAATTATTTAGTGATCACATTAAATGCTAAAGATCTTATTTATATTATTTCCAAATTATATCACATTTTTATTAAAAGATACAATTTCTTTAAAAATAAATAAATATGATTTTTTAATGCAGATAATTTTTTTTAAATGACATTTAAAAAAATGTAATGGAATTTTTAAAAATTACTTTTTTAACAAAAATTTTTTTGAAAATCAAAATTTAAGATAATATTATTATTTTATTACTTAAAATAGTTTATTATATGTAAATCGAATCATATTCATCTAAAAGTTATAATATAATTTTTAAAATTAATTACTAATTATTAGTTTGATATTTTAATTCAACCCGTGTAAAAATGAATTTTAGAACTAGTTATTTAATATTATTTAAATCTCATGCTAAGATAATATGACGTACCATTTATGAACAAATTACCGATATATAATGAATTATTTATATTTATTTGTTTGAATATTAAGCACACAAAAGACACTTGTGATGTTTTTAATCACGTGCGACCACGAATTCCTATTGGGACCACGAGGACCACATAAGTGATCACGTGTTCTTGTTCAGTTAAGATCCAAGGTTAGATATTCGAATGTTGACACTTCACGCTCTTAATTATTATTATTTTTAAGTGAACACACACTCTACTTAGGGGTTGTTTGATGTGGTCAGCAGTGGAGACTGGGTCAGAGGTTTCAAAAAAACTGACTTGGTCAGATGGTAAAACAATGGTGGGTCAGAAGGACTGACTCGGTCAGAACCTATTTTTTACAAATCAAACGCGCTGACTGGTTGACCGAGTCAGCAGTCAGCAGTCAGCAGTCAGAGAATCAGTTAACAGCTCCTTACATTGATTATCTAAGGTGGATATAATAAAATATTCTTGTAATTGATGGTGTTTAACCATTTTGTTAAGTATTTTTATTAACTGCTATTTTATTATCTTTTTTAAGTTTCTTAGCTTCTAAAATAGACTAGAAAAGGGAAGAACTACGGTCCATTGATGTTCCATCAATGAAAATTGCCTCTCCTATCGCAACCGATGAAGAACGAGGAACTCATAACGAGTAACAGAAAATAGATGTGTCATCTTTCAGGAGGTTTTTATGAGCTCGGGGTCTTTTTGGGAGCAACAATTTTATCCTACGAGATAGAGATAATATTTGTTCTAATGAATCATCTTACTCCGTAAACCCTACTGTACGAGTGAGATTTTACGGCATGTGTTTATTGCTTGTTGCGTTTTAGTTTATTAAACATAGAATCATGCATTTAGTAGATGTACTAATTATTATTATTTTCAAGTGAACACGCACTCTAGGCATCGATGAATTCTTCTTTTTTAAAGAATAGGGTTATGCATGTTCGTTTTAAAAGCTATTTACCATTCTAAAATTCAAGGTGATAACTTAGATTAAAGACTACAAACATTAAGTAATGAAAAAAAATATATCAAGTATACATGATTATGTTAGTGAACATAGGAGACTTAAAAGTGTATGTTAGGAGCTGTTTGTTATGGGCTGACCCGACTGACCGGCTGACTCGATCAGCTGACTCGATCAGCGGGTCAGCCCGTTTGATTTCAGGAAAGTGCGTAGCTGACCGGGTCTCATTGCTGACCCAGACCTAAAAAAAATAAGCTGACCAACCTGACCAGCCTTCACCTCCACAACCCTCGGCCACCCCCACAATCCGACCCCCGGCCTTCACCACCTTCGCCTGCACCTTCGACTTCGGCCTTCGACTTGGTGAATCGATTTGGTGGTGGTTCGGTGGATTGCGGTGGTGGTGGTGTGAATCGATTTGGTGGTGTGAATCGAGTTAGAAGTTCGACGGACGACGGTGGCGAAGGGCGGTGGATTGCGGTGGTGGTCGGAATGTGCATGGTGACAGTGGCGGTTGTAGTGGTTGTGTGAATCGATTTGGTTCTAGTCTGATACTGAATCAAACAGCCAAGTTTCAGTTAGACGCATACCCAGTCAGAACTTCTAACTAGATCAGCTTCTAACTCAGTCAGATCTTACTGAGTCAGTTTTATCAAACAGCCCCTTAGACATTACACTGATGTAACAAAAAGGTATTTTAAACCAAGGAAATTTCACAATAGGTCTTTACAAAACGTGACGACATTGTATAAAGACCAAAAGATTTATCGTATATGTGTTTGTACATGGTGTTAATGCTCGTTTTCCTACGACGTGTCACACATGTCGATCCTTAAAAATATGACTTTCCAATAACATGATATATATCACAAAAGAGTGCAAAAAGACACAAACATACCATATTTATTACTAGAATCACACGCAGTGTTTTTACCTTTTTACTTAACAATCTCCTCCTTCATAGCAAGTGAAAGAGCAGCAAGATTTCCATGATTTTCAACGACGACTCCAGGCATAGCGACAGCGCGACTCCCGATAAAACCCGCTTCTTTCACCTTAATTTTTCCAAACTTCACTCTCCCGCCTTCTCCTTCGTATACATGTCCAAACAACAAAGCTTCACGTCCAACAGACGCATATGGTTTAATGGTTATCATCTCAGGGTTCAACAATGCACCCATGCTATCCACATAAGCTCCATGGTTCCAAGCGACGTCTGAACCCATTAGGTTCATCCATAACCCGTACACAATCGAACCACTACTCATATCCATAAAGTATTCCCCAACCAGTGTCCTGATCGCTTGCCATATCGTGTCCAAGTAGACACCCATGCTCCAAATCATTACGGTGTCTCCTTCTTTCTTTTTCCCGACAAGAGACCATTTGGTTAGACCGCAAGCCACCCCGGCTAGAATTCCTGAACCAAACCAAAAACCTGGAATTAGCCAATGCAATCGGCTAACATCACGTGATTTTAAGTGAAGAACCGTGTTAAGAGGAGTGAAGATAACCATCCCCATGAGAAAATAAGGTATGATAATTTGAAGTAACGGTTGACCCGACATCATCCACAGGTTCTTGTACCGTGGTCTTGCGAGTGTCACTCTTTGAGTATCATTTTTGTCAATTCTCGTTGCCATTGGGCAACCGGTGAGATCAACCTTTACATCAGAATGTTGCAGAAAATTCCTCCAGGATTCGGGCAACGGATTGTTGTTGCGTAAATGCTGGCAGATAGAATACACAACTGATCTTCCATGATCCATGGACGCGCTTTGGGAGCATGATGTGGCGCGAATAACATCGATTTCATCGCATCTTAGAAACGGGTTGAACTCCAAGTTATTAGATTCTTCATTGGTGAGTAGTTGGTCGATCATTATCTCCCCAACCTCCACATACGGACATTCGTTTTCATCCCATGGTGTGGTACAATCAAGAACAGACTCGCGTATAACCTCATCATTTGGTACCGGACGGAACTGAAACAGAAGCACATAGCGAACATTTTCACGAGAATTCACACGGCGTTTAAAATCATCATCAAGAAAAAGAAGCGGGCGTTTGTCATTTTCGTCCCTTGGGATTGCTCCGGTTTCTGGCGGGAGTATACCTGTACGCACCACTTTCCCAGAATCCTCATCGATCGTTTCATCAAATGGCCTCAATTTAAACTTCACATACATTTCCTTCCCATCTTCAAATCTAAACAACCTGCAAATGTTTGAGTAGTAATGCAACACTACATACGAATCAGTGCTTCTTAACGAGTCCCACATCGCATCCCGTATATGAGGAGCATGTTTCACATGCTCCTCGCGTGCTGCAGCCCCACAAACCAGCCATGTTGCAAAGTCACCGATAGTTCGAGCATGAAATGCCTTACCAGTTTTCAACGTTAGATCAAGAATTGAAGAGTTACTATCACTCTCATCTGAAAGGATTCTTATAGCGGCGCCCCGTGGATCAAGTCTAGCATCATCGTCAGAGCTTAAACAATTACTATGGCGAATGATGATCGGATAACACTTTCCAGGTGAGAAAATCTTGTGATGCGGAAACCCAGGTACAGTATCATAAAGTCGTAAAGTTCCTTTTCCAACTGCACCGATTCGATGAAAGTATCTTGATTTCACTTTCAAGGTTGCAGCAGCAAAGTTTGCAGCAAGATTTGCAAGTACCTTTTTGTACTTTTCATCCATTTCTTCGATCCGCTCATCCAATCGTTGCATTATATTATTGACCATAATTGGATTTTGTGATCCAACATAGACACCACCAGCTCGAAGGGTTGAGTTCACAGGTGCAACCGAGAGTGCACCAAGAATGACATTGGACTCAACCAACGAGGCAGGTAAGACTAGTCCTTGACTCCCGATAACCGAATTGTCTTCCACCTTCACAGGTCCACAAAAATACCCATTTGAGTTATAAAAACCTGTGACAATCCGACTAAAATCACCTAAATGAACACCATCACCAACTGAAACTAATTCTGGGTTGACAATTGGGTTAATGGCTCGAATAGAGCAATGATTTCCAATCTTTGCTCCTAATACGCGAAGGTACACGCAAAAAGCTTCTGTTCCAGAAAGAAACTTTCCAAATTTAAAATGCAAGGAAGTCATTAACCTATGGCAAAACCACATCACTGTGTGGTTTTCTTGTTTTGCCCTTAAAAGGATACGATGCAAGATGAAAGTAAGGAAAGTGAGAATAATGCCATGAGCTAGGTATCCGATTGCAATGGTGAACGAGAAAGTTAATGGACTTGTAGGAACATTGTTAAACACCATGGCGTATGCAATAACATTGAAAGGAAGCCAGTGAACACATGCGCATAAGCAAAGAAAGCTCAAGTGTTGCAAAGATTGGGGCTTCTGTAGTAGCCATAGATAGAGACTGTAACCAATGGCTGCAGATAGACAGCTCAGGAAACCAACCATGTAGATACCCATAATATGGTAAAACGGCTCAAGCCATCCACTCTTATTATCTTTTATAATAGTACCCTGCACTCAAGGTTTAGATATACAGATTAATATACTTATTGTAATCATATACACACATACATATTTAGTTGTGAATGAAAGATTGTCTCCAGGTCAAACCGAGCCAACTGGAATAAAATAATCCAATTAGACCCAAACCTGTTAACCAACCCAATCGACATATTCATTATACTAGAGGTTTTCATAAATTTTTTAAACCAATAGAACCTTGAAAACTGAAAAAAAATCGATAAGTCTGACAACCAAACGTGTTAGTCTTGGTTCTATGTTGGTTCAATGGTTCGGTATGGAACATGGAACCGGCCATATAAAGTGAACCAATCATTTAAATTTTATTATTTATATTGTTTCATTTGTGGGCCTGCCATGTTCATTATTTGTATACCTTTTAACAAATTATATTTTATCATTTTTTTTAAAATATTCAGTACAACCTAGTGATTTTGGACAAGAAAAAAAAAACATCTTGTTCAAGCCATAGAAAACAAACCAGTAAAGCCAGCTAGTCCAGTCTACCCATCCCGATCGATTTGGTTTGTCGTTCTCCCCAAATCGTATTTAGCCATTTGGCCTAAAATTTTCATCAAACTTGTCATAAACTGTCCCGTGAACTCCCCTACATTATACCACCTCTAAAGACCATAGATCAAGGAAATATATACTAATACAAACCTGTTTTACTTTAAGAATCTTGGATGTCTTTAATTCACATTGACCAAGTTGGCATGTTTGCAAGGCTGGAACCTCGGCTTCATCATCCACGATGCTACCTTTTTGAAGTACTGCATATGGACCCACACATGATTTTTTCCCAATAATGATTGGTTGCAAAGTCAAAACACCATTTTTAACCCTATGGCTTTGAATCAAAGCTCCTTCGGCAACCACTGCACCATCTCCAATGTTGACCAAATAAGGGTCTGTGATATCAACAGTATCAAGGACCACTGATGACCCGATCTTTGCCCCTAAAATCACGAACCATAGTCGCACAAAGTCCGTGCCTTTTAAATGCACCGCATGAATCCTAGTTGAAACCTCTTGGACTTTGTATAATGTCCACCATTTCACAAAGTCAATTGACCAAATGGATATATCAGGGGTTAAACCATAGTTAGGTTGAAGAAATAAGTTCCCAAATATAGCCACAGTTATGCAGGTGGACATGATGTAGAACATCCAAACTATAGGAGCACAAGTTATTGATATTAAGTAATCGAACCACAAGCTTGTATATATCAATTCATTGCCTTTTGAGATTAGATTTGTGAAAGCAGAAACCGAAAGATAGATGGGAATCATAAGCAAGAACAAGATGTATACAAGACCAAGAAGATGCAACACCCAAATACCAAATTTACGGGTTAAAGAAACATTGAGGGGAATGTTGGCAGAAATTGTTTTTTTATGAGGAAGATCGAATGGAGAACTTGAGATTTTTGGGGAAGATTTTCTTAAAAGATCTTCAGCAAAATCTGCAAGATCATCAATACAGGTGGCTGTAAAAATGTCGATCGCTCCTACTGGAACCCCAAGAAAACTAGAAAGCTTTTGAGCTGCTCGAACCACGCCGATTGAATCAATTCCATAATTTGCAAGACTTTCAGTAGCCGAGATGCTTGCAGTGGGAATTCCAGATTGATCAGATAACAACTTCTTTAAAAAATGTATAATTTCTTCTTTAGATATACCTGACACAGTAGCTATTGCATTTCGAGTTGTAGATTGAATTGCTTCAATTACTTGCAGCTTCCCATCTATAAACTGTTTTAGACATTCAAACCGCTTAATCTTGCCAGATGTTGTCTTGCAGATGGTTCTTTCTTTAATTAGCACAACTGAAGCAATTGTTATGCCATGTTCTTCTGCAACAATGGTTTGAATGTGGTCTATGATCTCATTTGGTGGAGGCTTGTTTCCTTTAACCTCTGCAATTACAACCAATCCAGTTTGATCTGAGTTTTCATGGATTACAATCCCTTTATCTAATAATACCTCTTCAGCAACACCTACAACAGCACAACACCCTGGTCTTATAAGCTCAGATGAGGACTCAACCGTCTTTTCAACATCTGATGCGTATATATTCCGTCCACCAATAATGATCAAATCTTTTATCCTCCCTGTAATGAACAACTTTCCGTGAATAATCCGCCCTAAATCTCCACTTCGAATGTACATTTTTGCAAAACACCCTTGAAGTTGGTTTTGAAAAGTCTTCCGAGTCAACTCTTCCAATCCCCAATACCCGACACCTGCACTCGTGCTAGAAATCCAAACTTCCCCTTCCTTTCCACATTCTACATGTTCTTCACCCATCTCAGGGTCAACAATTCTAATATCCACATCAGCATTATTTTGGTCCACATACCCACAACATATTCTTCCTTGCCAATCTTGAAAAACTGGTTCTCCTAGGCCATATGCACAACTTATGTAGACAGAATTCTCAGCCATACCATAACCAGGAGCCATTACTTCTTGAGAAAGCCCGAAATCTCGAGTTAACTCGATAAACTTCTTTAAAGTTTTCGATCTAACTGGTTCAGCGGCAACCATTAGAAAAACCATGGAAGAAAGATCAAGTTTCATGATCTTTTCCTTTTTAGAAACTAATCTTCGAATTAGCAATTCAAGGGCAAAATTCGGAACCGCGCTATGAGTAGCCCTGTATTTACTCATGGTTTGCAGCCATAATAACGGGTTTTTAATAAACGTTATTGGAGAGAACAATATAGCGGTCCCACCACTGACTAAAGTCGTAAGAAGCCCGCCTATGAGGCCCATATCATGGTACTGAGGTAACCAGCTTACAGCAACCGTATTTGATGTACTTTTGTACACCTTACGCATTAACTTCACATTATGAATAAGCCCACTATGAGTGAGCATTACACCTTTAGCATCACCCGTTGAGCCTGATGTGAACTGCAGAAAGCATAAATCTTTTGGAAAAACCCGAGATTCTTTAACCAATATGCTTACATCATCAAAGTTAACGTGGCAACCTTTTGAGTTCTTGATCCAAGAATCTGTATGTAACCACGGGAGATTAGGCCAAGAACCCAAGTTTTTCCTTTTCCCTTTTAACATAATCTTGTTCTTAGCAGAATTAGCTTTCACATAAATGTGGTAACTAAAAGTAGATAATATTGCAATTGCATTTGTTCTTTTTGCAATGTTTTCAATATGAAGAAGTGGTTGCCCGCCTGTTTGTGACGGGTCAGGAGGAATGGTAGGAACAGGTATGATTTTAGCTCTTAGACACCCCAAAAAGGCATCCATAAATTCAAGACCCGGTATGTAAACCAAAAGAACTCTATCTCCGGATTCGATAACAGGCTTTTTGTTAGTTAAGAGCTTGCGGGCAATATAGGAAGCATTATAATCTAGCTCCTTGTATGTTCTTCGACTTACTGTTTCTCCTTTATCATTGAGCCAAGTATATAACGTCTTATTTGCAATGTGTTCATGATTTCCCCAATATCTTAAATAGCCATCAATAGATGAGATATTAGGAAACTCAACCCCTGGTGCTTCATTAAGTTGTTTAGAAATCCAGGAATAGTTATCTGATTTCATTGTTAATAATCTCTGCAAAATCATAGGTTCTATATTAGACAACAATTTTACTAAAGGTTATGTAATGAACGGATTGGGTAGCACGTCAAAATTGGTGAATTTATGTGTAAGTCAAACGATCCGGACAACTTTTCGTCTTATTTTTTGAAACTATGTAAATAATTAATTTGTCAAATATGGTTACACCTTGCAAAAGTTCTATTGTTTCAACTACAGTATAATTTTTTTAAATAAAATGATTTAGGAGGTTTTGAGTATTAAAATACACTGTTGACCGCTTTTTTAACCCATTTGATCCATTAGGGTGTTCAGAGTTGTTCATTGGAATTGTCTGTATACTAATTGTTTTAATAAATAAGCAACTTCAAACTATATATTCAAAACAATGGATTTTATTCTTTAATAATTAGATAAACAGTTTAGATAAGCAATCCAAAATACATTTCAAACTTTTTTTGTTTCCCAAAAAAACCTCTTTTAGTTAAAACATAATCTGAATTGACACGTTCATAAGCACGCTAAAACTGCATGTTTCAGTTAATATATAGAGTTTTGTACCTTAATATATGGAAAACTCGGTTTTGGATTGTCACTTGCAAAGTGCTTCAAAACCAAAGAAAAAGCGTAGGATGAATTCCTTTCTGTTAGCTCAAAAGCCATTAGTCCTCCAACATAGAAAGTGTTATTCTTACCTTGGAGTTGGTTTTCCAGCTTCTCATAAAACCCACCCTTCATTTCTACATTTGATACTGACGGTTATAACTACACAAATTTCATAACATGAAACCTTAAAATAGTCTATGAGCCTTTTTAACGTACCTCGACTGTTGACATGTGGGAAGTACTTAAATCGTCGTTGCAATATTATTTTCTTAACATCTCCCCCCATATGCGTGACTACATCAACTGCAAGCTGAATGACTCTTTCACTCACGACATCTACTGAATTGCCATATGACCAAAACAAAAATATATTCGCGTCTGAGTAGAATCTTTGCATTGCTACCGGATTACCAATTGTTCTTGGATCTTCCATGAACTCACCAAAGTAATAAAATCCAACTGGGATATGATCGAATCCATCTATCTTCAACACGGTAGTGTAGTAATCGATAGTCTCAACTTTACTAAATACTTCCTTCTCAAGATCACTTAAGTCTATAGCCTCATTTACATAATCTTCTGCAACAAACATCAATAGGAATAATCAAATAAACTTTGGAAAATTAGAATTTCATCCATATTTAAAAGTTGGATGCGGGAATATAGATTCGTCTATTTATAATGGGTCAATTTGTATCAACTTTATTACTCTAATAATATAAATTTTGCAAAGAAACTTGGCATAATACCCTATAAAAACTATATGGTGCTTTACACCATCCCAATATCTATTCGTATACAGGCTAATAAACATCTTAACATGCGATATCAGTTAGTATAACACTCATACGACTCAAACGGAATTTATATAGCATCTTCACCTATAATATGAGTCAGTATTACACTCATACGACCCGTATAGTCTACCCAAACAAAAAAGGATTCAACTTTCAAATGCTTTAGACATAATTCATATAAAAAGGTAACAAACCTGTGGTTTCCAAAGGCGATCTGTACACCTTTCCTCCAATTAAAGGAAACGAACCCGATATTATGAGTTTATCAAACTCCATATCCAGTTTTTGACTTTCACCATCACCAATTTGAACCCCCACATGAATACAATCATCATTGCGTTTGACTGTTGACACTCGAGCATCACAATACACCTGCACCGGAAGCTGTTTGCTGATCTTGTCCCAAACACTCGTATACCCCCCTTTAAATCGCCTAACCTTTCCCGCCATTGAAGTCCTCGTGAACTCATGAACATAAGCATAAGGCATATCCTGCACAAACCCATAACCAGAAGCCGTGAACCCATAAGCAACCGATTTAGGAACCGATTTGAGTCCATTAGCTTCGAGAAACGACGGAGTTGGGTCTGACGCAATGTCGCTAATCGCGTGAACCCCAAATCGACCTGTGGCGTTAGCCTCATCTTGGAGCTTTAAGGTTAGGGTTATGACGGAGGCGTAATCATCGGTGACTTTGGTGTCGTTGAACTCTCCGGTGAAGGTGTTGATAATGGCGAATTTGTGGGTGTCTAATTCCTCTGTTTCAGCATCGATTTCTTTAGCGAGGTGGAAGATGGTCGGTGCACTGTTTGCAGCCAACACTTGACCTCCCAAATCGTACACTCTTCCTGTTCAAATGTTTTAGCAATGATTAATAGACGCGTTAAAGCGTATATCTGTATATGTGAGTATGTTTTCTATATTATATACAATATATTACTGTTTATTTTTATATTTGATAAAATATTGTTCGTCTCTATTTGTTTTTATAATGTTTGTTAACAGTGGGTGTGAGTAGATGTGAGAGAAAATATAATAATAATGGTATAAAAATATATTATTTAGTTGAAAGGAAGATAAAAAAAATAATAGTTTTTAGTGTAATTATAGAGATGATGAAAGTGGGTTGTGAATAGAGGTGTAAAAACCGGGTTTGGGGCCCAAACCGGTTCGGGGTCCAAACCGAAACCGGTTTGGTCAAAGTTGGTCAAAACCGGTTTGGCCCCAAACCGGTTCGGGTTGGAACCGGTTCCAAACCCAAAAATCCCAACCCTATCAAACCGGTTTGGGTCGGTTTGGAAACCGGTTCGGGCCCAAACCGGTTCGGCCCAAACCTTTTTTTTTTTGGGGGGGGGGGGGG
>BJCO01647250.1:0-12049 GCA_018326465.1 Flaveria floridana | reverse complement strand
CGGCCGATTGGCCCTTCAGTCGCCTATCCCTAACTGGACAGCGACTGTAGTTCATCCCAAACTACAGCCGCGACATTCGGCCTTCAAACCCTTCCAAACTCATTCTAAGCCCAAATCAACCCTCCTAAACATTAGGGAATCATACTATGACATCATACAAACACATACAAGTCCAAAATCACGCTCTAAACACACTATACACAATCAAACCCAAATGGGTCAAACACACACATTTCAAAAACAGGTTTATATGTGTTCCAGCCCCAAAATCGGTTTAAAACAAGTAAATGAGGGGTCCTAGAACTCATATAAACAAGAAGAAGATGAAGAGCTTCGGTTGGACTAGTTACTTAACGAGTTTCAAGACCGAACCACCACTTTTCCCTTCTTTCTCTCTTCTCTTCTTTTTGGCTGATTTTGCAAGTATGGGGAGAGGGTAAGGGTTGCCCTCTCCCTTAAATACTACAGTCTAGTCGCCCGAGCTCCAGGCGTATGGGCACTCCAGTCGCCTGAGCTCCATGCGATTGAACACTCCAGTCGTGCGACTTCCATGCGTATAGAGCTCCAATCGTGCGACTTCTGTGCGTATGGGACTCCAGTCGCATGACTCCCATGCGTATGGATGCCCCAGTCGCATGACACTCCAAAAAGAATTTTCCAGGTGTTACATTAGTTTTTCTATGATTTAAGTGGTATTTATAGGTTAGTGTTTCTTATTCGGGCGACTGAACCACAAGTATGGTTCAGTCATGCGATTGAGCCATGCGGTTGATCGATTCGCACGACTGAGTGTTCAGTCATGCGACTGAGCCAATCTCATGTTACAATCATACGACTGATCCAGTCTCCTAGTTCAGTCATGCGACTGAATCATTCGTATGAAGTTGTTCATGCGTATGGTCCATTAGCATGGGCCATTCGCATGAGAACTTCACATTACTAAGTTTGAATATATTTCTTAAACATTACATTATGAAGATTAATTCAAACAACCACAAACCTATATAGTTAGTCCACTAAGCGTTAAACTACTAATCAATGAAATAATAAACATTATAAGTACAACCATACATTGTATTTCATTAAGTACCCATTCAATTACATATATTCATTAAATCAAGAGTCTTTCATTACAAATATCAAACGATTACATCAGTGTAACAAAATGAAAGTCAATTACATTTAAGCACACTAGAACTAAAACTAGGGACATGTGTACCAACAAACTCCCCCTTGGACCTAGTTCTACCTATTCTTTGACTTCCTTTGTAAACTTTGCATGTCTCTTGACTCTTTCTTCCTTTGAAACCCCAGCATGAATATCAAGGGCGAAGCATAAGCGTATAACATGTTGAAACTGAAGTGCTTGCACGATATCCTGCGTATCAAAAAATAGTGGCCATTTGTACAACGTATATATATCAGCTGCTGACAAGTTTGTGAGCCACATTGGGTCAAACACCCTTACTGTCTCCACAGTCCCTTCCCTATCTAAAACTATGACGGATTCTCCAGTGTGCTAGTCATAGTACCACCATTTGAAATGGGGTGTAAAGTCTTGTGGCATCTCCCTCAAAGGAATACGTGACATCGTTTGCGGAGGGTGCCATTTCAAGACTACCTTTGAGCTTCCTGAGGTAGGATCAACCTCTGTCTTCTGAATAAACCTTCTGGGCTGTTGAGGCGTGAAGTTGACCCATCTCGTACGGAACTCTCTTTACAACGCAGCCTCAAACCAGCCTGACATCTTCTTCGGGTCGGCATATAGTAGCTTTAGGCGTGCTAGCTGGTTGAGCTCAAAACTGGGTAGAGTCTTTAGATCATGTAGAAATATAAAGTACTCCATTCCCCTCTCCCTCTTTACGATGTACACATTAAGATCCTCAAAGTATGCCCACGCTATGATCTTCCCTGACACCTTGAGATACTTCTTCACTTTGTAGAGCTTAGTGTAGGTACTTGGCTTTGGTGTAGCGCACTGGGCTCGGATCTCTTCAAAACAAGCCGCCCATTCAGCCTTTCTGATGTCCATATCGACGTCCGAGGCTTGGGCTTGGCTTGTTGATGTTCCTGCTTCCTTTTCCATTTGATTCAGCTTCTCCACTGTATCACTACCGAGAGTACTTGCCAAATTGGGAACGACATTTCCCTCTCGGTCAGTGGACTCTGGATAATGCTGGGCTGTGACGTCCTCAATCTCTATTTTGTCAACGTCGTTAAACTCATCATCACTCGCCACATCAAAGGTTGGAGCGTCCTTCACAATCTCATCCGGGTTTAACCGGAATATCTCAGCAAGTTGCTCGTCAGTAAGATCATGAATTATTTCTCCTTCTTCAGGAGTATAACTCATGGACCTCTTGACGATCCCTTGCAAGTCAAGTATCATTGTTAATTGAGACTTGATTTGCTATAGGGGAGCAACATTGAATTCATCTTGCTGAGATGTTTGATCTGCTTGAATTAAACATGAAATCACATCAATAGTTAGTAAGTAATCAAGACAATCAAACATTGAATCACAATATATTAACATTAATTACATAACATTAATACATGATTTCAAGTACAAAAGTTTTATAAACATAGACGTCTAAGCTTTACTTTTGTCCTTGGTCATGTCTAGAGCTTCTTCAGTCAGAGAAGAGGGTAGAGCAGATGATGAGGCTCTCTGGTCTTGATACTTTTTGCTCCACCTCTCACTTTCTTCTTGGGCACTCGAAGCAGATGGATTCCCTTCTTCTTCATCATCTCCTCCATTTGCATCATCACCTCCCTCTGTATTTTCACCTTCATCATCACCATCATCATCATCATCATCACTATCATCATCATCACCATCATCACCATCAAGTTTCTTATTCTTATTAATTAAGCTGCAAGATTACTGTCTACTTTGCTTTCTGGCTGAACCTATCAAGCCTATCCCGCACAATACTATTAACCTCATTTACATCATCCAGTATTCTCATTTTATTCTGAAAAAGAAAACCAGAAAACAAGAAGAGTATTTAAATATATATTCTCCCCCGAAATTCTACGAATTAAGGAAGATGTGGAAATTTTTTATTTAAATATATTTTATATTATTTTTTTATATGTGAATTATGAGGAAGGACTATGAAGGAAGCAGAACGAAAAAGAAAGAAAGAAAATAAAGAAATAAGTAAAATAAAATAAAATAAAGAAAGAAGTAAAAAGTAAAAAAATATGTACGTTTAAATAATTTTAAGGAAAAGAGGTTTAAAATGATATTAGACCTAATATAGAGATCAATTCATAAAAATGAGGTTTATCAAACGTTTTAGTGAAGAGATCTGCTTTTTGATTCTTAGTGTCAATAGGGATAATATCAATAAAACCCTTATTCTGAGCATCACGGATTACATGAATCCGTGTCTCGATGTGCTTGGTTCGGGAACGATGAATAGGGTTCTTGGCGATGCCGATGGCCGTTTCGTTGTCACAAAACAACGGTATATGTAGAAAGTTGATCCCATAATCAATCATCTAGTGTTGGATCCAGAATACTTGTGAGCAACAGCTGGAAGCAACAATGTATTCTGCTTCTCCCGTAGAGAGAGAAACAGTGGTCTATTTCTTGCTTTGCCATGATACCAGACAATTTCCTAAATTTTGACAACCTCTAGTAACCGACTTTCTGTTTAACCTGCAGCCATTAGAATCACTATCAGAATAGGCATGCAAGTCAAAATTCCCATTATAAGGATACCAAATACCTAAACGAGAAGAGCCTTTAAGATAACGAAAGATTTGTTTTACGGCCTTTTCATGAGACTCTTTCGGGGCTGATTGGTATCAAGCATAATATTCTGCAGCAAAGGTTATGTCAGGACGACTTGCTGTAAGATAGATAAGAGAACCGATCGTTGATCTATAGAGATGAGGATCAACGGATTTCCTATTCTCGTCAGGGGTGAGGCAAGTTTGAGCAGTGAAAGGAGTGAGTTCAGGAGATGCATCATCCATCTTGAATTTCTTCAAAATCTCTTTAATATACTTCTCCTGATTAATGAGAATTCCCTCTGGCTTTTGTTCAACTTACAACTTCGGGAAAAAGCACATCTCTTCCATCATGCTCATTTCAAATCAACTGCGTATGACCTCCTCAAACTCCCGACACAACTTCATATTGGTGGAGCCAAAAATAATGTCATCGACATAAACTTGAACAGTAAGCATTTCACCATCGACTTCCTTCTTAAATAATGTCATATCGATGGTGCCACGAGAAAAACCATTGCTTAAGAGATACTGTGTTAAGGTCTCATACCAGATTTGCGGTGCCTGAAAAGACCGTAAAGAGACTTATCAAGCTTGTAGACTTTGTCAGGAAAGTCGGGATCCTCAAAACCAGGTGGTTGACACACATATATCTCTTCGTCAATGACTCCATAAAGAAATATACATTTGACATCCATCTGATAGACTTTGAACTGCTTCTAGGCGGCATGCGCTAGAAAGATTCTGATAGCTTCAAGACGGGCTACAGGAGCAAAGACTTCGGTGTAGTCAATCCTTTCTTCTTAAGCAAAGCCCTGGACCACCAATCTGGATTTGTTTCTTACCATAATGCCACGATCACCGGGTTTGTTCTTGAACACCCATTTTGTGCCAATTGGGCATTTGTTTGGTGGAAGATCGACCAGGGTCCACACTTTGAGTTTCCAAAACTGTTGCAGCTCTAATTGCATTGATTCAACCCAACAAGGATCCTGAAGAGCTGCATGAACATTTTTCGGGACAATTTGAGATATAAAACAAGAGAATAGACAAACATTAATCAAACCAGATTGACTCCGTGTCTGAACTCCATCGGTGATAGATCCTATGATGTTATCATGTGGATGATCTTTCAAGGTTTTGAAATTATTGGACATGGGTAGGGTGGTTGAAGACGGTTGGATAATGTGTTGTTGATGGGTGGATGAAGGTGAGGTTGATGGTAAGGTAGAGTCAATTGGAGATATGGGTGATACAGGTTGAGATGAGATAGATGTAGGTGACGTGGGAAGAGATATAGAAAAAGGTGGAGCTGGAAGGTCAAATGATGATAAAGAAGATGCAATATCAACTGATGTAGCATCGTGTACAGATGTGGTGGGAGGGGCTTGAGGGTTGACAGGTAATGGAGTTGGAGGAATGATATTTGTGTGAACATTGGAGATAGATGCATAATCATCGAAAACTGGAAGATTAAAGGAATTAAACACCGTATTGGAGTCAAAGAACCATGCAGGTTCAGATCGAACATTAGAGGAATTAGATTCCTGCCAATCAACATAGAATGACCCTTGAACAATACGTGTTCTCTTGTTATATACCTGATAAGCTTTTTGAGAAGAAGAATAGCCGACAAAGTAACATTCATCAGACACGACACCAAATTTCGTCTTCTGTGCCTGAGTATTCAATAAGGTGCATGAACAGCCAAATGGTCGAAAGAAGTCAATCAAAGGCTTTCTCTTATGAAACAGTTCATAAGGAGTCTTCATTTTGTCCTTGACTATCAACACCCTGTTCAGAACGTATGAAGCATAATTCACCGCTTCAACCCAAAAGATGATGGGTAAAGAGGATTCAATCAACATAGTACGAGTAGCTTTAATGAGGGTGTGATTCTTTCGTTCAGCCACACTATTCTGTTGAGGGGTTCGCGCAACACTGAACTGCCTTAAAATTCCTTTAGTAGCACATAACGAATCAAAGATCTGATTTATGAATTTAGTGCCGTTGTCACTTCTGATCACCAAAACCTTACTCTTGCTTATTGTCTCGATCATAAGAATTTATTTCTGTAGCTCTTCAACAGCCTTTCCTTTGTGGGCAAGAAATCTCACCCAGGAGTATCTAGAAAAATCATGTGTTACCACAAAACAGAAAGATTTTTTAGCTATTGATTTAACACTGATTGGGCCAAACAAATCAATATGTGACAATGCAAGGGGATTGGATATGCTATTTTCAATTTTTGTTTTATGTGGTTTCTTATGTTGTTTTCCCTTGGCGCATGCCATACATTTTTCAACCACTAAAAAGGTCTTTAAAGGTAATCCCCTAACAAGATTGTTTTTAACTAATTTGTTTAAGTTTTTAAAATTAACGTGTCCCAATCAACGATGCCATAAGAAAGACTCGGAAGTGGAAGCTTTGGACAAAAGACAAGTGACTGTAGACAGTGACTCCCTTGAACTCATGTCGAGAAGATATGTGTCATGCTTTCTTGGAGCCCGCATTAACACCAACTCTTCTGGAATATCAACCTCTGAATTTAGAAAGAGACATTCATTAGACTTGAACAGGACCGGAATGTCTTTATCACAAATCTAAGATACACTTAACAGATTAAAAGCAAGTTCAGGGACATAGTTGACTTTCTCTAGAGTAAGAGAGCCATTGGAAAACCTCCCCGTGACCAACCATTTTCCCTCCTTTCTTGTCTCCAACAAATGCGACATATCCTCAATTGATTATACGATAGTTGGTCAATGAATCCTTTAATCCCTTCATATGTCTGGAGCATCCACTATCAACATACCATACACTATTTACAAGTTTAGTGGATGACTCCTGCAAAGATATCAAAGAACAGATTAACCAGGTGAGACTGGAACCCAAGTTTGAATTACTTTGGGTTTTGGAGAGATTGGCTTTTTATGAAAGAAATTATTAACCAATCGAGTCAATCTACTACCAAAAGAATTCCTATTGACATGTCTATGATGAAGCTCAGGACAATGCTTAACTACATGATCATCTTTACCACATCTAAAACATTGTGGTTTTAATCTAGGTCTGTTATGCAATAAGGTATGGATTTTATCAATGTATATTTCCTCATCACATTCAGACAGTTTAGATCATTGTCACTGTATGTCTCATACATGTCTTTAGGTCTGTTATTATTTTGAAAAGAATGATTATTTACAAAAGATAATGAGTTGTCATCTGATATACATGTGGTATTTGTACCACTTGTACTTGCTTCAGATGACGATGTAACCCTTTCGTTTGATACAGTAGTTTTTGTTGGGGTAAAAGATAGAATGGGGTGAGAGAAGAATTTTTCAAAACAATTAATTTTAATTTTCTCGTTACTCTTCTCAGTGAACTCAGTCACAATATTAACGCAATCAGAAGAAGTAGCATCATTACAATCCAAAGCATTTGAAGATGAAATAGAAACATCACTAGAACACGATAAGACAGAGTCTGTTACAGATTCACTAGAAACAAAAACAGAATTTAAACTAGATTTATGATCTAAGACAGAATGCTGAGATTCGGGTGCTCTAAGACTAGAGCATCCAAGTCCGCTAGTCGGTCCATAATCATAGTCCTCACAAACGTGCTTAGGATTCACACCTTCTAAACCTGCAGACATACTGTTAGTATCTATTTGGATCAAATCATTAGAAGGATACGGAACAGGCTTAGGTGAATAACAATAAGTACTAGGAGGAGGATAAACTTTAGCATTTTCATATCCCAATCCTGTTTTAATCCTAGCCCCCTCGTTGAGATTTACATAAATCATCATGTTTCATTCCCGATATTGTCCATTTATCAAGCCTTGACTAAAGTTTGCTTGTTTCAAATTTAGCAAGAGCAACCCTTTCAGTCAAAGTGTTAATATCAACATTTCTTTCCAAAACTACTCGTTTTAAGTGATCATTCTCTTTCAAAGCCTCGTTTAATTTAACAAAATATTTAGACTCGTTTATTTTAAGTTCCTCATTAATTCATTTTAAATCTTTATCATTATCAATTAATAAACGACTAGCTTTATAAACCCCAAATAACCTGATTTTGCAAGTTGAAACACACATATCCTGAATTACCTCATAAGGAAGTCGCATCACCACCTTTTCTGCTGCTAGAGCTTTTTGACATTGGCACACTAGAGTACTCAACTTGTTTTCCTTGATAATGGTAGCAACATCATCTTTTCCCTTTTTTCGCTCAGTGGACTGACCTCCTTCCTTCCTTATCTTCTCAATTTTACCTTCTTCCACATACTTATCCTCCTTCACCTTCACAGATACTTCAGCTTCATCTCTAAGTTCTTTGAATGGATCAAATTCATCCTCACAATTCACCTTCCTCTTTCCTTCCATAAGTTCAGCCACCAGCGCTTGGTTAATCTCTTCTCTCGTTTCTTCAACTTCAGCACTCCAATCAAAGTTAGAAATCAAAGCTGTCTCTTTCTTCTGTTTTATTTCTTCTTTACCCCCACTTGAAACTAGCTTTGGAACTTCTGAATTGCTAGGATCAGTGTCGATCAGCAATGGACATTCACGTTTGAAGTGTCCCAACTATTTGCAATTGAAACACCTCAGTTTGGACTTATCAAATCCCAATCTGGAGTTAGATCTTTGACCTCCGAAGTTCTTTCTTCCAGTGCGTTGCATGAATCTTCGGGCTCTAAGTGTCAACATTGCCATCTGCCATTGAATTTAAGTCTCTTCATGATCATTAGGATCCACCTGATACATATCCTCCATCGCCAATCCTTTGCCTTTCAACTCCCCTGCCACTTGAGCTTTATAACTCAGAACAAACATACCAAAAAGAGCCATTGTCTCGGATGGAACTGAAGTTTCACCATGTGTTTTCAGATTAGATTGATCTCTGCCAGCACTACCATAACCTCCAGAGTAATCACCAGTATTCACTCCGCCTTGATGAGATGCCTGCATTGGAGAGCTTGCAACGGAAGACAGTAGTGCAACATTCTGAGTGAAGCCAGATGTAGACATCATGGTTTTGTTGAATTCCCTTCTCTTCATGTCTAGCTCAAAAGATTTCAATTTGTTGATCACATCCATAAGCTTGTAATCAGCAAAGTTTCTCTCCTGCTTTAGCATTCTCACTTGTAAGCTCCATTGGGGTGGGAGAGAGTCTATAAGCTTATTTACCTGCTCATGATTACCCAACTGATGATCGTACTTCTTTATGGTACTTGATACTGACAAAAATCAATTGGTAATATCAGTAAGGTCTTCATTCTTATGTCTGACAAATGAATTAAACTCCTTCTGAGCTTGGGCTTTCTTATCTTTCTTCAGATCTTTATTTCCATCATAGAATTCACATAGAGCATCATACAAAGACTTTGCATTCTTATGTTTAGCAAATCGATTGTAGATATCAGGAGCAAGACTTATAGTTAACGCTCCAAAAGCTTTCTGGTCTCGATCAATCAGCTTCAGATCCTTCTCATTGAACGTGGCTGGGTCCATGTTTTGAGACGCGGTACCACCAACAATGACCATTGGTATGTGTGGACTAGTGATGATAGATTCCTATTGGTTGTGGTCAGTGTAAAAGAAAAAGGCTTTGAAACATTTCTTCCAATCCTCAAAATTGTCACCGTTTATAAGTCTCGGAGGTCTGTTAGGAACTACACTTTCTAGATCTGCAAGAGTGAGAGTAGTCATCTTTTACATGCTAGTTTCGCAGAAGAAAATGACACTTTCGCAGAAAATTTGCAGTTTCGTAGAGCTAGTTTCGTAGAAACTAGTTTCGCAGACCAGATGGTAATTTCGCTGGCAATTTCGGCAGCAATTTCACTAGCCAGAAGCTTGAAAATACTTAGTTTCGCCGGCAATTTCATACGAAACAAGCTTGAACTTTCATTCAGAGGTACTTTCGATAGCAGTTTTGCTTAGAGAATGAACACAAGCACTGTTGAACTTTTGTTCTGGGTTTCTACTTTCGCAGAGATGCTGAAAACAACTCCAAAATGCGAAACACTTGTAATTTCACTGAATAAAGGTGACAGTTTCGCTGGATGATTAGTAATTTTGCTGGATGAATCGGAAAACCCTTTTTACTCCGAAAACAATCTGAAATCACCCAAATCTTAATGGATTTAAGATCTGATGATTCATAGAGCTTTCCCAACCAATAACAAGTAAAATTCAATCAAATTCCATATCAAATACACTCAAATTTGATCCAGAATTGATGAAATAGTGATATTGAACAAAAACAACCAAAAACCTCAAACAATCAAGAGCACTATGGCTTTGATACCATTTTGTTGGTCCATTTGATCGATTTTCAGTACAAATGATGGTTTAAGTAGTTCAATATCAGAAACAATAACAAACACAAAGATGGAGATGACTAAGAAGAAGCAAAATGTATTCAAATGTAAGCAAATAATGATCCAATACAATCAAAAGATGAAAGCTCAATATATTTCAGTGAGTAACAGCTTACAAATGCCTCTTGTAACACAAATACACGATTAGGGTTTTTGCAAGGATGCCCAACAATGAGCAAGATCAAATCTATATATAACAGCCCTAGTTTCGTAGACAGTTTTGCTGTGAGCGAAACTGTGCTGTCGAAACTATAGTTTCGCCGGCAGAAACAACAGCTTCGCTGGATGAACTAAGCTGCTGAATATGAGCAAAACTACAGTTTCGCTCATAGTTTTGCTGGACTACAAAATTACATTTACTAATCAATATACAAAAGTAAACTAACATTAAACCTATTACAAAACAATATAAACATAATCTAATCAACGGTGAGTCCAACCTATACTTGATCTTCACAGCACAGGCAACACAGACAAGCCACTGGCAAAGCTGTGATGACTGAGGTAAAACAAGTTGATGAAAGCAAACCACGGGTTCAAATAATAAACCAATCATGTGTTTATCACAAACAGTCCTTACACAAAACTGGTCTGTGGAAAGCCAAATTGTTAAGTGTGTCTGAAAGTGAGGATAAGATGAAGAATGTTGTCTCTTTAACTTCATAAGCATAGTTGGTAGAGTTTGTTATGTATGATGCCTCTAGGAAACCCAAGCCTGTAAAGGCTTGGGTCCCACACCTAAACTAATCATTTATGTTTTTATACAGGTTGTCCGCTACAACACTATTACTAACACCTGGATTATTGATAGTGGGGCATCCCGACACATGACCGGGAATTTGTCTATCCTTTTCAATGTCAAGCAAATCAAAGGGGACATGTATCTTTTGCTAGAAATAAAGGAGGCTACATAACAACTCAAGCTGAATTAGGAAATGGGAAGGTACTAAATTACGTTCAACAACTCAAGAACAATTTACTTTTAGTTTCTCAAATCTGCGATAAGGGCTTTAAAGTGATATTCGATGATAAGAAATGCTACATTCTGAAGAAGGAATTTGTTATCCCTGAGAAGCAAATCTTAATGTCAGCTTTAAGAGATAATGATCTTTATGTCTTGGACACATCAATAGCCTCTACCACGGAGTCAACTGCACAGTGTTTCTTGTCAAAAGTCATAGAGAAAGAGTCCATATCTTGGCATAGGAGAATGAGACATATCAATCCAAGGAAGATGAATCACTTGGTTCAGAACAGTCTGGTTGAAGGAGTTATAGTTAAAAAATATCAGCTTCCAGATTTCTGCATATCATGCAAGAAAGGGAAACAGACCAAAAAATCTCACAAATCAAAGAAAGTTCATTCAATTGAGATGCCTCTAGAGCTCCTACACATGGACCTATTTGGTCCTGTCAGTACTAAAAGCATAGCTAGAGACTGGTACTGTTTTGTGGTCATAGATGACTATTCAAGATTCTCATGGGTAATGTTTCTTAAGTCTAAATCAGAGACATTTGAGTCATTCAAGGTAGTGGTCACTACACTGGAGTCTCTGTATAATTTGACTGTGAGGAAGATTCATTCAGACAATGACACAAAATTCAAGAATCAGTGGATGGATGCGTTTTGCAAAGAGAAGGGGATTGTTCGTCAATTCTCTTCAGCTTATACTCCATTGATGAACGGAGTTGCTGAACGGAAAAATCAAAGCTTGATTGAGACTGCAAGGACGATGTTGGCAGATTTAAAACTGCCTGTTCAATTTTGGAATGAAGCTATTGCTAATGCATGCTACCCTCTCAAACGAGTTTTGGTGGTCAAGCGACATGGAAAAACCTGCTATAAGCTACTTTAGAGATGCAAACCGAATATGGAATATCTCGAACCGTTTGGGGCTCCGGACATGTTGCTGAAGAA
>BJCO01647239.1:0-10679 GCA_018326465.1 Flaveria floridana | reverse complement strand
GATGTCTAAGGCCTGATTAAGTTAAATCAACAAGGAATGATCATTCTGTGTCCTTGGATTTAACATGACATCTGTAACAAAAGGATAAATGATTAATTCACCTAAATCATTTCAAGTTGGATACTTAAAGAGGATGATGTTATTGAATGGATTTTAGTCATGCGTATTAAGGGTAGTAAACCGTTGTTAGGCAGTATTTACTGCTTGCATCAATCTTCTATGAATCTTGTACAAGTGGGAGATTGTTTTATTTTTTATGCCCAAGACATATAGAACATTGATGTGGTTAGTACGTTATGATCCAAGTCGAGTCATACCCAATAACAAGTTTAGCAAACACCAATAAATATTTTATTGATGATATGATCATGCAATTAAATAATTACACCAATTTAGAAAATGGGTTTTCTAAATAAATTGTATATGAGATAGAACAACTTATAAGAATATTTTGTTCATGGGTATTATTTGTAATGTTACTTAAGTTGGTTAAATAACATCAAATAATAATAGTGTGCATAAGTTATATAATTAAAGGGTTACATACATAACTTAACAAATAACTAGTTAACATTAAAATGTAAGATTAAAATAGCGGGGAAACCCCATTTTGAAGACAAAATTTCGGCCTCCCGTTTTAGGGGTCTTTTGGTCCTTTTGTTGTCTTAGAACAACACACCATTAACTAGTTACCACTCCATACTTTTCCCTTCTCTCTCTAACATGCAATAGACCACTTTTCTCTCTAATCTTTGAAGATTATCAAGGCTGAAAAAAGGGTTTTCAGCCAAAAATTCTTGGTCGTTTTTGGTGATTAAATCCTAGCAACAAGGTGTTTGCTTGATACTTGTGGGTATGCAAGCTTGAGGACATCTACTTTGGTGTTTTGGTCCTTCAAGAACCTCATCCACTCCTTCAATATCACATTATGATAGCTCTTAGAAGGTAGTTCCATGTTTTTCTTTTGGTTGTTATAGTTTGCTTGAATACTAGTTCTTTTACATATAAATGATCCTTTTGTTCTTGGGTTTTGTTCTTGACAGATAATATGCTTAAATTTTCAGATTATAAAACATATTATTTAGCCTTGTTTCCGCTGAGTTTTCATGTTTAAAAGGTTAAACAACTTTGATAAGGAGTCTAACAAACCCATTAAAGATAACACGTTATACATACCATACATCATTCATACATTCCATAACCCTAAAACATCCTGTAATTCTGCTTAAAATGGGTAATCATTACCCATAAGTCAACTTTGGTCAAACCCTAGACTTTCTGCTTTTTCCTGAAAGTTCAGAAATATTCTAAGCGTCTAGACGCATGGGAACTATTTGGGCGTTCATGCCCTGTTCAGACGTTTTGCCACTATACAGACGTCTGGACTTACCATTAGTCACTTTTCACTTAGGCGCATGGGCCTATTTAGGCGCATGGGCACTATTCAGACGTTTAGGCCTAACAGTCATCCTGAGCAATATTCTAGATGGTTGGGCACTATTAAGGCGCATGGGCCTGACTTAGACGTATGGGCCTGACTTAGACGCATGGGCACTTAGGCGGTTGGGCACTGTTTAGGCAGTTGAGCTTTTGGGCATTTGGGAACACTTAGAAAATTAAACCGATGGACTCATGGACTACTGTTTAGACGCTTACTAATCAACTTATTTTCAGTCCCAAATTCAAATCTAACATGTTCTAAGCTTAGTTCTTACATTCTAAGCAACAAAATACATTCGTAATCATAACCATAACATCATTTACACCCAAAACATACACCCACCCACATACACATTCACACACACACACACATACGAGTAGAAACTCTTTTTTATAAAAACATGCACATATGTATTTTCCAGCCCCAAAGTTGTTCAAAACATGATAAAAAGGGGGTTCTAGAACTCACCTTAGCTGCTTTTGGGTTTGAACCCTTCTCTTGAGCTTTCTCAGACGTGTTTATCACCTAAAACCCATACACATACACCACCCGAACATACAGTAACACATTTAAGCATTTGACCAAGACTAGAACTATTTATAACATCACAAATCCAAGAATTCTTACCAAAAACTTCGAGTTCTCCTTCTTCTTCTACAACTTTCGGGAGTTTTCTGCTCTCTCTCTCTCTCTAGAACAAAATGGGAAAAATGTGCAGACTAGAGTGGGCGGTCATGCCCACTTTTGTACGAACCTTTTTTGATATTTTGTCATTTTGACACTTTTAACCCTCCTCTTGGTCTAAATGGCATTTCCTTCTTTTATTCACTTTTATTCTTTCGTTCTCCTCTATTAAAAATTATCCGGGTGTTACACTAATCCTTCATATAAATAACAATCAAAACGATCCCTTGCTGTGCCAATCATGGTTGAAAGTAAAGACAATCACAAAGGGAAGAAAAAACTCATCAAGGAGCCAAGGGATATAATCCCCACCAAAATTTTGCCTTTGGGAACAGTTGTAAGGGAGATCTCTAAGCAAAAATCATCACTAATTCAATTTTTTGATCATATGACAACCCCAAGATCAGCAAAAGATATCAAGATCATAGCTTGGAAATTTGATTCAGACTGGGATTGTGCATGTATCGAAAGAGAATGTAGGATGATTCAGTACTTTCCATTAATGGAGACACTCATTACACTCCCAAATGCAGAGATCTCTAATCTTCAAAATGTCACAATCACTAACTACCCAATCATTCCCATAGGGAGAGACTTTTCTCTTATCATTGCAAAATTAAGAAACAAATTAAAAGGAGATGTTGTGGAGGAAGAAAAAAAAGATGATGCAAAACATAAGAAGAGAAAAGAAAAATAGAAGAGGTCTCAATCTAGCTCCTCCCAACTTGTTGATGATGAATTCTCGAGAAGAATTAGATATGCAGACAAGAGTGTAGCAGTCATCAAAAACATTGAAGGAAGCCAATACGCATATCCCATTACTGGAAGGGGATATGTAGAAAGAACAAAAGAATTGGTGGTTGCAAAGAAATGATCCAAACAAGAAAGTTTAAAGTATCAGACTATTTGATCCAATGAAAATAAAGCTTCTTCATCCAAGTTACACCTCATACTTGCACGATAAGTATTTCGCAAAATTGAATGATAAAAATGCTCATGGTGACAAATGCTTATATGTGCACATCATACAAGTGATAGACAAGCTTCTTGCCAAAGCATACGAAAGAAGAAAATTTGAGTATGGTCAACTCATGAGAACTAAAATCCCTTCTATAACTGATCTTTGAATTTCTAAGCAAGATGAATCGGAAGTTGTCTCAAACAACAACGTAGTTGCAACATTGACTACTGAAGAAAATGTGCTTGGTCTAAATTTTAAGACTTTGAAGACTATGAGCAAAATGAAGATCAAGTTATCAGTATAATGATCAGATGGATATTGTTGCATAGTTCAACACAAGGATTTTGGAAAGAGTTCAGGAGTTGAAGACCTTGAACAACTGATTACAAGTGTCTAAACCTAGGGGGAGTATTGCTAGGTCTAGATTAATTGTATAGGTTTAGATAAGTCTTGCAATGAACTCTTGTAAACCGTTATACTTTTGTAATGCAAGACATATATATGTTAACCTAAATTATTATTTGTGTTGTTGGTATATGTAAATACAGGAGAACATCATACTTGGTCAATTTGGAAAATTGACCAAGTATAAGAACTATCTGGGGAAGAACAAGTTTGTACTTCCGTAGATGTTCTGCGGAACATTAAAGAACAAGTCCAGGAATATGCATCTGTGGATCTCATGCGGAAACATTATGACATCTACTGAAGAACAAGTCTTCTCTAGAGATCTATTGCTGCTCCTACAGATGAAGTTCAAGATGATGAACAAAGAGTTAACTCCTGCGGAAGGCTAACTCCTACGGAAGAACAAAAATACTTGAATGAACTCCAATCATCAAGGAAGTCACATGAAGTCAACAAGTCAACATCTACGGAAGACATTACGTTTGTCAGAGGAATAATCCATGTCATATCAAGAATATTACTTTTGTAAGTTTCTTACCATAGTAAGAAAGTTACCATTACCCATGTAAAAAGTGAATCCCACTGCCTATAAATAGAAGGCATGGGTGCACTCATTAGATACACAAGAAGAAACAATACAACAATTCTGATTACACCAGAATATAATTGAAATAGCAAGAACACCAAGAGCATCACCTATAAATTATCATATCATTAAAAAAATCAAAATCAATTGTAACAAATTCAGTATTAATGAAAATTGTCTGAAGCAATCTGGCTTATCGTATTACTTTTACTTGCTTCATATTTCCGTTATCTGTTCTTCATCGATTTACATTACAATTACAATTGCTTAAACAATTAATTAAACAAAGAGTTATGATAATTCCACGATCATTACTTGTTCAATCTAAACTGATAAATTCTGATTCGATCCTTGGATTCACAAGCCAAACATTAAGCAAAATAGGTAAACTATTTTTAAGAGAAAAAACTGAACTTAAACTGAAAATGGGACCAAAGTGAGGATGCCAGTCAAAGTAGCTCTTGTCCATGAGGTAATGATATATTTTGTATATATTAGTCAATTAGGTAGTACTTTGTTACTAAGGTTAGACTGGATGATGGAGTAATATATCGTTAATCTGTTGTGCCTACCCGAATTTATGAGATCTATACGTGCTTAGACTAAGGATAGTAGGTTCGAGTGTTAGTGTGGCTCAGGATAGGATGTTGTATAAGTAGTTAATCATAAGTGGCCACTGTTATTAAGAATTTACAAAACTTATCATAATCCAAACTTGCCTTGACAGACCATATTGATATTTCGAATCTTATAGGAAGTAGAGAGATGGTACCAAAGAAAGCAGTTCCAGCTATGGTTACTTGGAGGAGTACTAAGGGAATGCCCCCTACTAAGACAAAGGAAGCATCAAATAAGACTGCAAAGACCAGCAGGAAATCAACTAAGAAACCAGTTCAGAACCGGTTGAGGAGAAAATTAAGTAAGAATGTAACACCTGAAATTTTAGTCAAATAAAAGAAAAGAAAATCAATAAGAAAAGAAAATAAAAGTATCTTGCAAAAAACAGAAAAAGAGCAAAAGAGGAGGGGGCCAAAGCGTAAAAAGGACAAAAACTTAATATTTTATGTTAAAAGGAGGTATGGCCGCCCATGCAATCTGCTTTTTACACCCATAAGTCGACTGAAAAGAAGAAGAAGATGAAGTGAAGTTTTCTCTCGGTTTTGTATGAAGAAAGGGCTGAAATTTGCAAAATTGGTAACTGTTTTATGTGTTTATGGTCTCTTTTGTTGGGTTTTCAACCTTAGAACCAATTTTTATATGTTCTATATGTTTGGCTGCTTGTTGTGGTTTGTTTTAGGCATTTAAAACTCTTGATGACTTCAAGTTTGGTGAAGGTTTTCTAGAAGACTACTTTAAGTGAGTTCTAAACCCTGGTTTTATGTTTTCTAAACTCTTTGGGGCTGAAAATGCATATTTAAAATGTTTTACAACTGTTGCTTATGTTACCGCATGTATTTGGGCATGTATGTTTAAGTTTTATGGTTGTTTATATGTTGTTGATGCTTAGAATGATAGATATAAGTCAAGAAGATGTTAGGATGGTGATTGGGACTGAAAATAATTTACAAACATGATAAACAGTTGGTTGTGCACCCAAATAGGGGTCATGCGCCTAAATTATGCCTTAGAAAAATTAAAGTGAGTCCATGCGCCTAAACACTTGCCATTAAAGTGAGTCCATGCGCCTAAACACTAGCCCATGCGCCTAATATATTGCCTTAGAAAGACCAAGTAAGCTCATGCGCCTAAACAGTAGTTCATGCACCCAGATATTTTGCTCAGATGCCTTAGTGTTGGGGTTCGCCCCAATAATGCCCATGCGCCTAACTTTTCCTCAGGCGCCTAAGTGTTAGTCATGCACCTGAACAGTAACCATGTGCCCAGGAGAGATTCCCAGGCATCTAAGTGTTGACTAATGTGCCCGCATAGTATTCATGCGCCTAAGCAGTTCTCATGCACCTACATAGTGCTTATGTGCTTAGAACACTTAGAAAATTTTCTGAAATTTTGGAAAATCAGAATTTTAGAGTTTAACCCTAGTTTGACTTGAGGATTATATTAGTTCATTCTGTGAATGTTTATGGTTTATTTTTATGTTCCATATTATATATTATCATGTGACTTTACGTGGTGTGTTTATGCTCATATACGTAAACTATTATCATAATAAAAGTGAAAGATTAATGATAATGATAGTGAAACATAAAGAATGAACGAATGAAAAGTCTTGCAAAAAAAATGAAAGGAGGTTCACAACTTATTGAGAGTTGCTAGCTCAACTGTGTGAAATATAGCGTGTGATTTTGGCTAACCCATGGGGGTTCACACATAGGGGGATCAGTTTTGGTGACTGATCCATAGTACAAAATAGGATCCTTGTCACTTTACCCTGGGAAATGAGGTGGCTGTGTGCCCAACTATGGGGGTAAAGTTATGACAGGATATAGAAACAATCAAAGATAATGATAAAGTACGAAACAAACGAATACGTGCGACAAGGAAGGATGAATAAAGTTATACCTTGTTATATATACGATGAATGCACATGTACAAAAGTAAAGAAAGTATTTTATTGAAAAAGAGTATTTTCATATATAAACTGTATAAAGTATTTTAACACTTTAAAACTAGAACTCACTCAGTAACGCTGACTTTTATGCATTTTCAGTTGGCAGGTAATTTTTGCTGAGGATGGCATGAGGGTGAAGCTATTCGGCAAGACAAGACTGGCATTCATTCATGCATAATATTATTGTTGTTTTGTAACGCAATTAATAAATGCTTTTGTAACTTATGAACAATGTTGAATTGCTTACCAACAGTAATTATCAATGAAATGAATGGTTTTGTGAACTTAATTCCGCTGCTTAAATCAAAGGTGAAATTTTTAAATATTATGGGCGATGAATATCCAACTATAAGTGTCCCTGGAAGGGGGCCTTACGAGTTGGTATTAGAGCCAAAGTTTAAGTGAATTGGGTAAAATATTTAAAAAAAAAACCCTAATCTTAAACTTAGAATATGACTAAAGGAAAGGGATGCCAGCCCGAGTAGCTATGTGCCATCAGGTATTTCTTTTCTTACCGTTAACTGGTATTATATGCGTGTGCTTTTTGATTATGTGCTCTTAGTACATTTAGATACTGATATAGTCAGGATAAGAAATGCTTGGGGTGTGAAGAGTAAAGTAAGTGTCTAATCACAACTGGCCACTATAATTAGGGACTTACTATACTTAACATAAACTGAGCTATTACCTTGAATGACCGTGTTAGTGTTTGAATCTTATAGTGATTAGAGGATGGTCGGAGATAGATCGTCTAAGGCTTCTAGGGGTGGAGTATATCATGGACGTGGTGTTGAACCACGTGTTACGAGGAATAGGGCTAGGACTACTATAAGGACACGTGAAGAGCCCGAGATGTATCACTAGGAAGGTGGTGATGAGAGTGCGAACTTAAGGGCCTTGGTGAAAAAGGCAGTAGTAGAGGAGGTCCATCAAGTCATGCAGACAATTCTACCGTCTGTGGTAACCGAAGTGATTAAGGCTATGCGGGATGATGAAAGGAAGGAAAAGAGGAGGACCACTGGGAGAGAAGAAAGAGAACAACCGGAGACTAAGACGATTGTCTCTAGTGAGGAGGAGGAGGAAGAAGTTATGCAGCAAATTGCACGGGCTGTAAGTATGGGGCATTTCAAAGATGCAAGCCTACAACCTTCAATGGGAATGGTAATGCTGCTGCCGCTCACTGATGGATAAGGAAGATGGAGGCGTTACTTGATATCAGCCAGTGTCAAGAAGCCAGAAGGTGAAGTTTGCTACCCACTTGTTTTTGGACTCAGCCTTATGTTAGTGGGACAACATTGTCCATGCCGAGTGTAGTAGGTCCATTAGCAAGATGAGGTGGCCAGAACTAAAGAGCTGGTGATTGCGGAGTTCTGTCCTCACAGGGAGTTGGATAAGATTGAGAGGGAGTTCCTGCATCTGGAGGCAGGAACTATGACACACCAACAGTATACCACAAAAATGAACGAAATAGCGAGACTGGTGTTGGATCAAGTGACGCCGGTGTCGAGGAAGATTAAGAAATATGTGCAGGGATTGCCGGCTGATATTCGTAGGTATTTGATTACTGCCCGACTAAGCACTTTTAGGTCGGCAGTGGATCTGGCTGGGAGACTATACGATAAGAGAGAGGTGGCGGTGGTTGAGGTGAAGAAGACAGGTGGTGGTGGCAGGAACTAGGGTGGGAAACGGTTTGGTCATAGTGGTTTCACCCCAAACAACAAGGGATGAAAGTGGATGACCATAGAGTGGTGTCATCAAGCTCAGGGATGAAGAAGTGCGATAGATGTGGGAGGGAGCATACTAGTGAATGCAAGTGCGAAATGAGTGTGTTCTTTAAGTGTGGAAAGCCCGGTCATGTGGCGAAGATGTGCAGGGTTATACGGTGTTATAACTGTGGCGAGGAAGGCCATCTGAGCAAGGATTGCAAGAAGCCAATGGCCAAAAGTTCTGGAGGGCGGAAGAGGACAGAAAAAGGAGGACAGAGGGCAAGTGCTAGAGCCTTCATGATGACGTGGAAGGAGGCTAGGGTGGATCCCAATGTCGTGTCAAGTTTGTTTCTAGTAAACCAAAATTGTGCCTCTGTATTGTTTATTTTGGTGCTAGTGGGTGTTTAATTTCTATTGCTTTCTGTGCTAAGTTGCCTGTTAGTAGTAGATGTTGGTCCATAATGATCTTAACAATAGTGTAATGATCGATTACAAGTGCAAATCCCACTAATAATCAATGAACCACGATGAAATCTCACACAATAAGAAATATAAAGATCAAATCACACTCAATATAGGATATAAAGCTACAAAGATGAATGAAATATGCTCCTAGCACCTCTAGCCGTCACAACGCACACTTAGGGTTTGATAGAATTGCAAAACTTGCATTAGAATGAGCAAACATTACAATATATATTACAAAGTCTAGATTCGCTAATAGATTCTTTGGTGAGCGAATCTGTCTTGACCGCCAACCTATACATTCATCGGGCAACACAACAGATTCTCTCGGTAACTACCTATACAGACTTTGTGTCACACCCCAGGCCCAGGTAGGGTGGGATGTCACAGACTAGCATTAACATATGGCAGCGGAAACAAACCATCATAAGAGCTCAAAGGAGAGAATATGACATGGCATAAATCATTAAAGAAAAATCCGGACTAGATACAAATCTATTCCCCATAACAAGTGTTTAAGTCATCTTTTCAAATGTTTTCATCAATAATAAAAGTAAATTGTTTCAAATATTTTCAGAACATAATAAGCCAATGCCATGGGTCGTGGAGCTATGTCAAGGCTTTCTACCCAGCTAGACATCCGAGACGGGTTACCTGAAACATGCTCAAAAGAAATTTGTGTCAACTATAAAGTTGGTGAATTCCAATGTTTAAAGTTTAAAAACAAAAGGGATCAAATAAAATCCTCATTTGATTTAAAAGAAATCATTGTTTCAATATTGTAGGGGATCACAATCAACCCTAAACTCAGTCCCGGCTAGCCTCTTCTAAAATTTTGTTTTACCAGTTAATCCCGAAGGAAGAACTGAGCCCCAAACCAGTGTACCACACCTGACGGATGGTTCACCATAGTTTCTTATAAAAACCTATCACATGCCACAAACGATCCCTCGGGATCTCAGTGGGGGACCCTTCCTATATGGAAGCCACTGTGTGGGGGATTCCCCAAATAGATCTATCCATATAAAACAAGCAGTTCATAAAGAATTAATGATCCTGATATAACCATCAGCAAGTAAACATAATTCCCACATACAACATCAAG
Source organism: Flaveria floridana (assembly GCA_018326465.1). Classification (NCBI taxonomy): domain Eukaryota; kingdom Viridiplantae; phylum Streptophyta; class Magnoliopsida; order Asterales; family Asteraceae; genus Flaveria; species Flaveria floridana. Next base: position 754 of record BJCO01647239.1, on the reverse strand, counting down.
TAAAGCACAGATACAGTTTAGTTAAAACAGAGCATGCTTCATCCCAAAGACAGTAGTAAAAAGGGAATCACTAGAACTCACCTTAAAGTTCAAGCTAATATTCTTCGTGTGCCAAGGAAGTCTCAAGCCTAGAACCCTATCATTAAAAATAAGTGATAAGCTAAGGGTCCTAAACTTATATATGGTGTACTAGATGTGCCAAGGACGTGGTTGTTAGATTCGACGTTGATTCGTTGAGGGTTGTATGAAAAGTTTCCTTTTATGGAAAGTCGTGGTTTCTTATGTAATTAAGGATTTTACACCATTAAGTTAGTGATACAAGTTAAATAAATTTTTCAAATGATTTATAGCTTCCCATAAGTCGGTTATAAAGTTTGGTAAAAATCTTTCAGTTTAGTCCCTCAAGTTTCAAAATTGACAATTTCTACCCTCAAGTTTGTTTTCTTGTACTTAATAGCGTTTATGGCAAAAAATCTGATGGGTTTGTTAGAACACTAAAACATAGTTTAACCTTTTAAACTTTTCAGAAAACGCAGCGGATGTAATGGATTATAACAAGTTTATAATCTGAAAATTTCGTGTTCTAAATGTGGTTTTAAGATGAAAACAAAACCCATATCAATAGGATCTTAAATATATGAATGGAACAAGCTATGAACATATAAAACGTACATAAAATCACAGCTTGAATAAGCTGTGATATCTACCTTTTCAGCAGCAAATTTCGACTAAAGAGGGGTAGATGATGCTCCTA